>JAJHUR010073758.1:8676-20247 GCA_027495735.1 Lutjanus campechanus
CCCCCCCCTTCTTTCATCCATTTACCTTTCCACCTCTACCTCCCTCCTCCCACCCACTGATCCTCTCGTCCCCTCTCTTCTGAATTCCCTGCATACCTCTCCTATCTCTTCCCTCTCCAGGTACCGTCTGGGGTTTTTAATAGGGTTGGGTGACGCAGCACCGATGAATCTCCTCCTTCACAGGTTCATCACAAATGTCTAGACCAGCGTAACTAAGCAACTTCCTCCTCCTACTTTCACCATCCATCCATCCTCAGCGTTCAAAACTTGCCTCATATAATTAACCTTTTAATCGTCAAACACACAAAAAGTAAATATGAGCACCTTTATCTCAGATTGGGAAATTATTTTATTGCCTTTACAGCAGAATATGCAGGATTTCTCTGTCGCTGTTTGTTAGCATGAAGCAGTCAATCAAATAAATGAAGGTATCAACAGCGTAAATGTTGCTTGATATGTGTGGACATGAACTATTTTTTTTGACAAATCATAACAGATTATTTTTCGCTTTTATAATCCAAAATTTTTTATAAAGGTTCCACTTGGAATCCTTTCAGAGAGTTCAACCAAGAACCAAACATAAAGGGTTATAAGGTTGTATATACATCTATGAAAGACTTCGCCCAGAACCCACATAAGAGTTTAAAGGACACCTCTTCCATGGTGCAATGGGTCCACCCAGACCCTTTTCTGGGGGGATCTATCTAGAACCTTTCCACCTTCTAGTGAGGTTCTACCAAGAACCTTTTTATATTCCATGGGTTTCATATAGACTCCATACAAGGGGTTCTACTGAGAACATTTTTATATTCCAAGAATTTCATCTCGAGTCCCCCCAGGGGGTTCTACACTCTTAGAAATAAGGGTTCCAAAAAGGTTCTTCCTGAAGGGCTGAGGTTCAATGCAGAACCATTTGCTTCCAAAGAACCCTTTGTTGAAGTAAAGGTCCGTAAAGGTTTGGGTTCTTTGTAAGACTAAGGGTTGCAGTAAGAACCCTTTTCATCCAAGTAACCCTTTTTGGAAGAAAGAGTTCTTCAATAATTGTTGAGATTTTACGAGAACTTGTTCATTGAGGCGTCTTTGTAACATAATATAAATGGGTTCTCAGTAGTACCCTCTAATACTGTGTTTAGAACCCCAAGATAGGGCCCTGGGTGGGTCCATTACACTACAGAAGGGTTCTCCTTCAGAATCTCTCATCGTGGGTTCTGTTCTGTGAAAACCTTCACAGATAGTTCTAGGTATAACGAGGTCTTGGTGAACCTTTATGAAGGAATCTACCAGAAATCAAAAAGTGTTCTCCTTTGGGGACAAGTCGAAGAACCCTTTATGGTTCTAGTCAGCCCCTTTATCTCTGAGTGTATGTCATTAAAGTGTTTCTCACCTGTTCTGACATCTGACCCCTACAATGCAAACACAGAATGCATATGTCTGAAAACTGAGAAAAATGTAGCAGAAATGTATATTTTTCTGCCTTCCTACCCTGTTAATAATGTTGCAACCACACACATTTATCCTGTGAGCCCTTATGGAGCTGGAAGCCGCTGCTTTAAAGGTGCAAAAAAAAAAGACCTTATCAAATGTTATGAGTAACTGCAAGTCATGTTCATGCTCCTGCGTCACAATACAACAATCATCTTCTATTATAAAAGCAGCTTAAAATACCACTGGTGACCGACGTGCCGCTTTGTCAGAGCTTCCGTCAAACTGCTTATCCGGCCTTTAGATGCCTGACAGTATGTTAATAAAAAGCTATACGCCAGAGGGTGACGTCAATAAAGTAGTCTAGACTTGTGACACAGCAGCACTACTCTCTGGTTTCTGGTTGGTCTGATCTCTCAGGGTGATATCTTAAAGTGACAGACCTGACTGTCTATCTGACTCACTGAGTGATGCTCAAAAGCAGCCAAAACAGCCATTAAAACAAACCGCACACATGTGCACATATACACACCAACAGACACCCACACAAATACACATTCGCTGCCCTCCCCGCCTCTCTTCGTCCCTCTTTCATCACGCTGACCGTGATTGAGTGTGACAGCGCCACGTCTTGACCGTGGTGATGCTATAATTATCTGTGATGTCTGCTGGTGCAATCGGAGAAGGGGGCCGGCGGCATCCACACATCACTAGAGCACGAGCCCTCTGGTCGGCACGGCACATACCAGGCCATAAATAACCACAAGGAGAGGGAGAGGAGGGGAGATGTAAGAGGGAGGCAGAGGTCAGAGAGATAGTAAGACAGCCAAGACCCAGAAAATTGATAAAAATGAGGGCATAGTGGTGGTTATTTTACCGTCTTTTACCAATTTACCAGTAATTATTCAAATAAGGGTTAGAAAATAAAAAATAGTGTCATTTTTAAGTCTTTTAGTGAAGGCCAAGTCAAGTCTCTGTTAAAGCAACTCCAATCTTCATAACCAATTATTTTCAGGTCTAAATGCTCATAATTAAAATGTCATTTGACTATTTTCTTTTAAAAGCTGTATTAATAGTGTTTTAAAGGAATAGTTTGGATTATTTGATGTAAGCTTGTATGAGGCACTTATCGAGAGTCAGTGGCCCAAGTTAGGAGAAGCAGAGAGGGGCACCAGCACAGAAGTAAAGCAATGAACCACTGTGAATGGCACCACCAACAAAAGGCATTTTAGTCACTCAAAAAAGGTCCACCTAAGAAAAAAAAATTCAATATCAGTTTAAGTACATGCTACGAGCTTAGAGTATTTTCACTGCTTTATCTTGCTGTCTAGACAGCCTTTTATGTTACATAAGCAAGTCAAGTTTGTTTTGTTTTGTGAGAGTGATATTTGGTTGCAAAAGAAAAAATCTATTTAAAAAATTAATATCAGTTTAAGTGTATGCTATATTTAGCCATTTCCAAAGGTTAGATTGAATAAACCAAAGTCACACATTAACAAAAAACACAAATCAACTTATGGAGAAAGTGGTAGATCAGCGACTCCAGTGTTCTGTGAGGTAAAATGCCTGATTTTATCTATGGAGTTTGGTTGGTCTAGAGAGACTGATATTTGGCTTACATAACAGCGGTTTCCCATCGGAAAAGGCAGTCTGATGGCAAAGTAAAGTGGTGAAAATATTATATATGCTTTAACTGATATGGATTTTTTAAGGTGGACTGTTTTTAAGTGGTTAAAATACCTTTTGTTGCTGATCCTCTCCACAGGAGTACAGAGCTTAGCTTCCCTGCTAGTACTCCTCTCTGCTTCTCCAAACTGGGTGCGGGCCAACCACAATCTGCTGTAGATAAACCTCATACACCGCCATTTCAAATTCACATATACAATTCTCAAACAAATGTAAAGCATACGTCTGAGAATTAAATATTTAAGGTTCCCTGCTATGCAAGGCCCGCCTGTCGCTGTCTTATTTATTTTTTATTGTTCCAGGATTTTACAAGGGCGAAACTTGTGTTCTTGCTTTTAGGTTCAGCCTTTGGAGGCTCAAGTCTCAAGTGAGTCAGGTCTCACAACAGTAAAGTCCCAGTGACGTGTCAACTCTTCATTTTTGTGGTCTGACACAAGTCCAAGTGTCAAGTATCCAGCTCTGGACATAAAGAGAAAGACAGTAGACAAGGACCAAAAAGGGATTAAAACACATTTAAAAAGAAATATAAAGACCTACTGTAGCACTGTTTGATAAATTTAAATCCTATCTACAGTCAAGCTGAAATTAGCAGAGAGAGACAAAAGAAAAGACAGATGAGAAGACAGAAGCGAAGAGCAGAAATAGGTAATGAGGAACAGAGGTCAAAAAGTCGAAACTGACGCTGGATTGATGGGAGAAGATCAATCCCAGGAAAGCGAGACAGAGAGGTGCTGAGAGATATGCCAGCTGGACCGTGTGTGCCAGCTCATAGTGTGAGAGCTGGTGACATGTGAGCTCCACTGTCAACTTTCCCCACAAGCAACCACGATCAAATCCACCCAGCAATGATCTCACTGGAAACTTTACTATGTTTTCCTCACATGGGACTCAATGTCACTCAAACGGATGATGCAAACCGGTCAGGAGTATTTTTACCACCATATGTGATGTTATCATCCCTGTATAAAATTCTGCTCAGCGCTGCGGTTTCATCCCATTGACGAGGCAGCCCTTGAAATCACTTGTGAAAATTTTCACAAAGTAGAAAATCGCCACTCAATAAAAATCTGAGGGCTGGATGTATTTGACAGCACTTTCAAAGCACTGTAACACAATGCAACTGCAATACAATTTCACCTGACTGTGCATGAACTGTTCTTTTTATCCTTTATCTTTTGCAACAATGGTACAAAATTATTATTGAAGTGAGCCAAATATGTTTCAGAAGCCTTCAATGTGTGTATCACATAATAAGCACAGAAACAGATTCAACGGAAAAGAAACTGGGCCTCATGCAAGAACATGTTCTTATCTTTTTTAACATACAAAGGGCTCTAAGGAGAGTGCCATGTCACTGTGTAAATGATCCACCTGTGCATTTCTGAGTGCATGTACATGAGACTTATTAACACCCCAATAATACCATATAAGGCTCTGCTTCCTGCCCCACATTTGTTCACCACATTCATGGAAATTGCATCAAAAAGCTGTGGAATTAAGGAACCTGTGAAAGCTGGGAAACATGAAAGACAAGTGATATTAATCCCATTTGAGGGTCATATTGTCACAGAAATAAATACAAGGTAGCTTGATATGAAAAATGCAAAAAATAAGGGAAGTCTAGCCATAGCAAGGCCTTCAAATACAAATACAGTAACAGGAGGAGGGGGTCAAGGAGAACTCCAAAGTCCAGAAGACCAGTCCGAGGCACACCTGTGCAGTAATCCTGCTGTTTAATCAGCACCTCTATATGCCACACCTGTGGGTGGATTGATTATCTTGGCAAAGGAGAGGAAAGTCCTCACTGTCACAGATTTTAACACATTTTTGAACAAAACTCGAGAGAAATAAAGCTTTTGTGCACAAGTCTGAGATCTTCAGCTCAAGAAAATGGGAGCAAAAACAGAAGTGTTGCATTTAGATTTTTGTCGACTGTATTTTTTGTGGTACGTCTCCACTGCAAACCTATATGTGACATGACACACAGGACTCTGGTATATGCTTATCCTGGAGTTAGTTGCCAAGGCACATGGGGAGAGTTTAGCTTAAAAAAGCCACAGAAGCGTCTCTGACAAATGCTATCCTTATCTCTGCAAGGCAGAGGTGACAAGATAAACTTGGAAAGAATAGACAATCTATTCAAATCCATCATGCTGAAGTGTCCTTGAGCAAGACGACACAAAAGTTCATCCAGATACATGACACACACGACACGCACTTTCACACTGCTCTGCAGCTGTGAAACATGTACTTCATGTAACGAGTAGCACAGTTTATTTCATAACTTGCACTAAATTAGTTGCAACACAGTACAGTGAACAGTATGCATGAGTTAAAGAGAAGTGAGTGAGACATGAGGGACTGCTCTTGCTGAAGCCTTTCATAAAGATAATTTATGTCTTGGATGTTTTGCTGTGTGAATTTATGCTGACAGAACGGCCACCCTGAGAGGAACTCTGTTACAGAGCTGCAACGGCAGAAATAGACTTGTTTTTTTTTTTACTCAGAGCTTATCTTTACAGCTTCATCGTGGCCTCATCCTGTTTAATCTGTTGGCAAGCATCAGCTTTCAAATGTTAATTTCTACAACGATTAGACGATTAGTTGTCAACTATTTTGATCATCAATTTGAGTTAATTTTAAGTTTTAAAAAATCTAAATTTTCTGATTCTAGCTTCTTAAATGTGATTTTTTTCTGTTTTTTATTTACTCCTATATGACAGTAAACTTATGGACAAAGCAAGACATTTAAGGATGTCACCTTGGGCTTTGATTGACATCTTTTCTGACATTTTATAGACCAAACAACTTATCAGTTAATCAAGAAAATAATGGGCTGATTAATCCAGAATGAAAACAACAACAGTTAGTTGCAGCTCTATGGTCATTTGTCATTATAAGCTAGCCATAGACTACGTAATAAATAATGGACAGAGCTTAGAGACAGAGCTTTTTGAAATATGGTAATAAAATCAACATCACAGCAAGAGCTCGGACTACAACCAGAGCCTCAAACCTCACAGCTGACATCTATTTGCAGTTATCTCAGCTTTAGTACCATATCGACAACCTTATTATTAAATCATTGTGCTGTTTGTGCTGTTACAATACACAAGCTGCAAGCTTTCAGACTGATGATACAACTCATGAGTGATTGCCGATACAACCACTAAATCATGTGCACAGCTGCAGACAGTCTAATGATTTTTTTTAAAGTCTTGAAGGCTAATGGGATTTCTCAAGTTTCTTGACTTAAATTAGATGCAACATATCCTCAGAGTGAGGATGATTTTTACCAGGTGCCCAAATCCCAACTTCCTCAGCCCAGCAAACACAACAAACAGCACGTCAAGGTGCAGCTGTGCAGCTAATAGAAAGCAACGGCAGGTGACAGTTCTCCCCTCCAAAAAATCTCCTCTCTATTTACATCCACAAGCTAATTTTAAGTCTCTCCCAGTGCTGCTCTGCAGACACAGAAGACAGGGTTACTGCCTGATGAGCAAAACACAGTCTTGGATCGACAATTGTTTTGTCTGGGTGAGCTTTCACTGATAGGGATAATGTTTCAAGGCGTCTAATAATAATTCGAAAAGTGTTGAGAATTGCAATTAGTTTTCAAATCTTTTATCCAGAAATATACTGGCGTCTAGGGCTGCGTGATATGGTGAAACAGTCATACTGCGATTATTTTGACTTAGATTGCGATACGCAGTTAGGAGGAATGATTATTTTTGGCTCACGATTTTCATTTTCACAGAAAAAAATGATTAAAATCGTGACGACAGCATGCTTTCTTACATCTGGAGAACAAGATTTGTAGGCCAGAGCATCTCTGCAGCACTACAGGACTTCATTATTATGCCGTTTTTTCACGTATTTTCCCTTAATCAAATAACTGCAGATACAATTTCTGTTGATTTGGATATTGTTGTTGGCCATATTGCAGTTTCGATTACTTTGCAATTATTGTCCAGCCCTACAGGTGTCCCAGTGTTTGTCCTAAATCGATCAGCATTCTGTACACAAAAGGAAAGGCAACATCAGTGTAAGTTAGTGACTGGTCTATGTGAGGACGCTTTTAGGTCTTAAAGACATTATTACCAAACATTATTGTGTCAAAGTGATAGTTTGGATTATTTGAAGTGGGGCTGGATGAGGTACTTATTCATAGTCAGTGTATTACCTACAGTAGATGGTGATTGACAGACACTGAGAATGACATTTGGCTTCAGCAACAATGGTTTCCTGTTTTGTGGCAGTGGAAATATTCTAAATATCATATACATTTTTTTAGGTGGCCTTTTTTAAAGTGGCTGAAATACCTTTTTCTTGCTGACCCTGTCCACAGCAGTATGCTTTCATCCAGATACTCCTCCCTGCTTCCCCAAACAAGAGCGTGTCGACCACCATTAGAGCTGGCTATGGATAAGTACTTTATACAGCTCCACTTCAAATAATCAGAACTATCCCTTTAAAATGTGACTGAAGCTCAAAGATCCATTGTCATGACTCGGGTCTACATGTTGAGTATGTTTAGGTTTCAGTTGTGTGTGATTACCTTCACCAAGGTCCATAATGGCCAAGACAGCACTGCAGCTTGCCTCTCCCAGCTCATTGGTCGCCATGCAGGTGTACAAGCCGGCATCGCTTGTGTGGCAGTCCCGTATCCACAGCCCCCCCGAGTCCTGAGCTTCTGACGGAGGAAGGAGCTCATCGTTGTGGTACCAGGTCAGCGAAGGTTTTGGAAATCCCGCCACTGACACCCTCAGTCTGATATCACAGCCTGTTCCCACTGCGGCTTTGCGGAGTTTACGAATGAAAACTGGTGGCTTGGGTTCCTGCACTGCAACCCCAGAGCCTGGAACATCCTGGTCCTTGGTGACTTTGGGCCTCTTAGAAGGGAGACTGGGACTGGATCCGTGGCCGTCTGCCATCTTGATTTCTTTCACACTTCTTTACTGACAGTACTGTTTATCTGGTAATTGATTGGAGTATCAAGATGAGCTGCAGCTATTGAAGACCTCTTCTAAAAGACTCCATTGGTTCAGGGATCTCTGGGCTCACAGGGAGAAGACAGAGGAGGTTTGACCCGGACTGTTGCACTGGGGACTGTAATGACCAGAGTACATCAATCAGAATGACAATCAAAGTTATGTTTAGACACAGTTTGCTAGTTAATGCACTCGTCAAAATGTTACCATTGTGTTGTTTTAAGCTTTTGAATAACTGTACATGTTTCAATGACATGCAACCTTGTGTAGTAATAAATATGACAGCATTGTGTTTAAAAACCTTAAAAACAAGACAATGAACATTTACTCCACCCAGTTTACATCTCAAAGTGTACTCAAGCAGCAGTTTTCAACCTGGGAGTTGGTACCCCCAAGAGCGTCGCAAGATAATACCCGGGGGTTGCCAGCACAGAGTGAGAGCCAGAAAACAGCTCTCAGTGACGTCAGTCCATTAATGACATTCAACATGAGGGACAAACACTCACAAATATGCAAAATATTGCATTTCATTAAAAAAAAAAGATAACAATAAAACTTAACAAAAAACGTGATGGGAAATGAGGGCCCTATCGCCGATACTATTGATATAATTTGTCTTAGAGTAGATTTTATTGTGTGTGTTAGTTAAAGTGTGCATACACTTGAGTTCTGATTGGACACACACACACACACACACACACACACAAAAAAAAAATCTTTTCATTTTGGCACTTTTGTCCCCTTGTATGGTGCCAGCAGAAGACTGGGTGGGAAATGTCTCGAGGTTGGCCATCTGAAAGTCTGAAAGCAGCAGTATCTCTGACTGTGCAATTTTCTTGGCCGACTCCAAGTTCCGATTTTTTTACGGGTCTGACCTGCTGAATCCGGGTGGAGCGCCCTAACTGAATGTTAATGACTTCCATCACGTGACGTGTAGGATCCAGGGTTTTTGGAGTTTGATCCACACAAAACTAAAAGTCATGATGTCTGTCTGTCAGAGTTATTTTTTATTAAACACAATATTCAGTTATTAAAGAGAATTGAGACTTACATCACCTCCATCAGCATAGATGATAACTCTGTAAGATGGACTATCTGATGGAGCTGACGACGATGTTAAATTTTTTCATGTCGCAGCATCATGGAAGTGAGCAGCCATTTTATTTTTTCAAAGCTGCTCAGAGTTCTATTCATGCTAATCACAAATACACATTTTTAAACCATAATTTTTATTTAGCTTTGATTTAGAAGGGCTATGGAGTTGACACGTTACGGTTTAGACACATCTGATAGGAATATTATTTCATAAATTTGTCAAAAAATAGAAAGATTGCCAGTGCTTGAGCAGTATTCCTGCCTTTTTTGGAAACAGGAAGTAAAACAGGGGCCCTCAGGATATAGCTAACCCTTTTTATGCCTGATTAAATCATGTTTTTGTGAAACCTGGGACAGAAATTTAAAAAGGTCAACATTTTCATTTAAAAAAAAATAAAACAAACCACAAATGATGATTATAATAGCACATTTTACACCTATGTTATCAGTCGCTATTCTTAGTTATAGAATTTGAGTTTTTGAACGCATTTTTTAATTGTTTGAAGTTGTGAATTCTTGTCTCGAACAAGAAAATCTGTTCAGATATTAAAAAGAGAAAGCAAATCAAAACATTTCATAAATTACATATATTTAATATATATAAATCCTTAAAGAATACATTTTAATCTTCTTTTTTTTGCAGGACATGATTTGTCCAAATTCTCAAGTTTGCTTCATATGCTAATTTATGTTATTCCACTAATTTGCTGATCCAAGGAGTTGCTTAAAATAGACTTTACCCGATAACAGAAAGAAATGCACCTTACCTTACTTTAGCCATTAAAGCCGCAAGGAATCCCTTTGGACATCCCCGCAAAGTCCAAGTGAAAGTAACAAGATCCATTGAGCAAAATATTTCATCTCAAATCATTTGCTAAAGCCCGTGTCTCTATGTGTCCTTTAGTGAGCACGAGCTGTAGGTGTAAGTCCACCCTAGATCATGTAGCATTAGCAGCCACAGCCATGGTCCCTTTCAACAGCTTTAACCCCGGTGAAGAGTGGTGAGACAGAGAGAGAGATCCTTTTTCCTAAATGTCAAACCACTCAGGCCTTCTGCTTTAGTGTGTTTTCAATTGAGTGCCTTTTTAAAAAACACACACTTTTAACCTTTTCAGGCCTCTAAGACTTAAATCAGCTCATGTTATCTGTCTCTCCCTCTCCCATCTCACTTGCTTCAACCCCAGCTCCCTCAGGTTGGGAGCGACAGCTGCACCACCACGGATAGGTCACATTTCTTGGGCTGCCATGTATGACCTATACACACACACACACACACACACACGCACACAGGCTCCCACACTCCCAGCCCTTTAGATAATCTTATCAACCAAAATGTGTGTGCGTCTCTGAGAGTGTGTGTGTGTGAGACAGGCAGACACAGCATGCGTGTGGCAGTTGGAGTTGCTATAAAAAGAAAGTCTAAGAATAAAGACAGGACTTAGTGATTCATACAACTGTAGGCCAGTGATACAACAATACAATGTAATATAACTGGTTGAACACAACACAATATGTTTTTTCTACTTTCTCCTTATGAATCCTTGTTATTGTGTTTTAGCTACATACATTACAAACTGTTATACCTACCCATGTGAGTCGTTCTTTATATTGTGATATAATCAGTCTGAGGGACCAAGGGAAAATTGCAACTTACAAAAATTCTAACAAAATATGCTTTATTTGTAGATGAAGAAGTGTACCGGGGGTATTCCACAAAGAAAAATATAATATATAAATATGTACATGTATGATGTTGGCACAGGGGGACTGCTATGATTGCCACAGTCGAACTCATGAGAAGCAACAGTGTTTGGTAAAATTTGCAGAAAAGTTGTGGACTATTTGCAAGGTCATGCAGAAGTCACGGTGACTGGTTGAATTTGCATTGATTCTTGTGATTGCAGCACCACAACTTCCTATAGGGACTGTATAGAAACAACCTCCATTCCCAAAAAGGTGGGATGCTGTGTAAAAAGTAAATGAAAACAGAATGCAATCATTTGCAAAAACTTTTTTTTTTTTTACCTATTTTTAATCGAATATAGGGTAAAGACAATATATTTAATGGTGTAAGTATACAGTCATTCTCAGTTTGATGCCTGCAACACATTCTGAAAAGGCTGAGACAGGAGCATGTTTCGGAACTGAGGACTGAGGACTCGTTCTTGCTTGATATACAACCTCAGGTGCTCAACAGTTCAGGGTCTCTGTTGTCGTATTTTGTGTTTCATAATGCACCACAATGGGAGACAGGATCTGGACTGCAGGCAGGTCAGTCTAGTACCTGAACGCTGTTGGAATTGGAGTTGCAGAATGTGTCTTGACATTGTCTCTTGCTGAAATAAGCTGGGACGCCTTTCCAAGTCTTAAATTGCCC
>JAJHUR010073761.1:0-11710 GCA_027495735.1 Lutjanus campechanus
ATCATTTTTCGGATGAATCTGTCTCTTATCACCGTAGTTATAGTAAATACTATACTGCTACTAAAGATAATATCATCATCATCATCATCGTCATCATAAATGACAGCATTATAGTATACTATAATACACCAAATAGATATACACATTATATACCTATAAAGTACAATAATTCTGCACTTTGTAGTCGCAGGCAGGCTGCAGGCTCCAGGCTGTGTGTCAGAGGGAATGCAGCATCAGACGTTGCCAAAGTTACAGTCACAATCTTATGATCTATTTCTGTGACAAGCATGTCCAGTTTCTCAGTGAAACCACTGAAAATGCCCAAAATCATGGTTGGATCGATGGAAGTGAAAGTGACATTTTTAAATCAGTTGCTTTTCCTTTTTGAAGACTGTGTCCTACAGCACAAAGCTTCAGAGTAAAACACCTGTCGCACATCTGTCCCATCTTTTCACTGTCTTGTCTTTTTCCTCTGCATCAGAGATTGAAGGAATTTTGACTTTAAACGAACTGCGACAGTAAAACTGTATTTAACACTATGATGGCTATATTTAGGCTGCGGAGGACATGAGGGCTGGACTGTGGGGCCGATCCGTAAGGGCCATGGACCAACTGCGATCCGTTGCACCCCTGTTAAGCAGCAGTGTCCTGGTAAATCTAAAACACATATGTATTGGTACTGTACTGTGTTTAGCTGCCTGTGCTTATCACATAATGGTCATTTTTAGCTAGCTGGCTAGTTGTTAGTGTTTAAGCCTACACATATATTTGTGGTAGTGGGAGGTGACACAGGGTGAGATGGCAGAGCACTGGGAAAGCTTGTTTGAGTTTATTTATTTGCTGTATCATATGTAGTTCAGGATGAGGAAATTCCCAGCTTTTTTTAAGGGTCACAACGGCCAACAAGGCAGGCCAGACTGACCGAGCAGTAAGTTCATTATAGAAGGGGCATTATAGCCACGCTCCGGGACATCCAGGGCACTGGCTGTTTGATCATGGTATAATGCTTGCCCTGCAAAATACACAGATGCACAAAATTAAAAAGAACTTTTCGGTTACCAACGTTACTAAAGGTAAAAAGCCATCTGTTACTAATTACTGCTTTTCTCTGTTTACCAAAATCTACAAAATGCTCCGCTTTGAGAAAACTGAAGTCTGTGGCTGCAGGGTGAGATAACGAGTTGGACTGAAACCAAAAACATCTGCTGAGAGTGATGTAACGCCTCCTCCCGTCCACAAAAACCCACACACTCGCCCTGACATTTCAGACCTGAACCACATCAGTAACGTGTTGGAAGTTTGACCCAAACTGGCCTCCCACCATGACCCACTTCCCACAGCATCAACACATGACTTGTACAACACAGAGGTTTTATAGTCTGTGACTCTGGGAACCAGCATGACTAACATGAGTCTGCTTTTCACTGTTTATACTCATGACCCCAGAGTGCTAAAATCACCAGAAATTTAAGGATTTGCCACATGCTGGGATCATTAAACATTCAGTTGAAGCTTTGGCCAAAGTGCAGTCATTCAGTCCTTTTCTTTCTTGTCATACATTTAATCTTCCACTGAATTTTTTTGTTATTGGTTCATTAGGGTCCATCCTCCATCCATCTTTTTGTCTGTTTTTTTGCTGTCAGAGCTCCTCATTGGGGACATTGCAACTATTGGAACTATTGGCAATACAATACAGCTAACCATTATTTTCGTTATTGATTAGTTCATTAATCATTTTGTCTCTAAAATGACAGAAAATAGGAAAAATGTTCTCATTTTCCACACTCCAAGATCATTTCTTAAAATGTCGTTTTTGTCCAACCAACAGCTCAAAAACAAAGATACTCAGTTTGCAATAATACAAAGCAGACAATCCTCACACTTATTTGGAAGCTTATTGCATTCACTTGCTTTTTAAGTGCTGCTTTTCCAAATTTATGAAATTATTTTTTATCAAAAATAATAATACACCTTTGTTTTCTGAATTTTTGATATCATTTTTTTTAATATGATTGAATATCAGCTCTGCACAGGATGGATCTGTCTGGATGGGCTGACAGTCGGCACTGGGCACGGAGAGCCTGCTGGAGGTATCTCATAAATACAGATAAACAGGACTGATTTTTGTTTTTAAGAGAATGTAGAAAAGAAAGAAGCTGGTACCATTAAATGTTACACACTGTTCAATATAAAATGAATACTAATATTGCTACTAATATTACTAATATTAGTAATGTTATTCAGTTATTCAAATAGTTGCTGATTAATTTTCTGTTACTAATTGATTCATCGTTGCAGCTCTACTCCTCTCATTCCCAAATTTCATACATCAGATCAATAAACTTAAAACTAAATATTTTTGCCATCCTCTATTTTTTTAAGACAGAATAAAGACAACATAGTTTGCAAGTCT
Source organism: Lutjanus campechanus (assembly GCA_027495735.1). Lineage (NCBI taxonomy): Eukaryota > Metazoa > Chordata > Actinopteri > Lutjaniformes > Lutjanidae > Lutjanus > Lutjanus campechanus. The sequence continues at coordinate 2,414 of JAJHUR010073761.1, forward strand.
TCAAAAATGATTGATACAAGTGTTTTCTAATCTTCTGAGAAGTTTGGTTAAGTTTAGGGAACTAAAACTCCTTGGTCAAGATTAGCAAACCATCTCTGTCGTGGTTAAAATAAACCACCATACGATGTTTATGAAAAGTATAACAATGTCAATCTACTTACTTTGTCACAAAGGGCACAGGAACTCACAACTGGAAGAGGGAAACATAAAGATGGTCTGTGAGTGTTTGAACAAGCTTGGCTTGGACATGCACCACCACCATCTGCAGCAGCCTCAGTGGGATTTGAAGGCTCTTGTCTCTTTGATTTATTCATGAAATGCTAAACTGAAAATATAAAATATTGCGTAGGGGACCTACTATGCTTTCCCTCTTTTTCTCTAATGTATATAATGTTTCAACGTCGGATGTTCATATTAACGCAGCCAAAGTTTTAAGTAATGAGATAAACATAAGTAATTCCTCTGAGCAAAAAGCTCACGTTTCCGACTGCTCTGAATCCAATGTCTCCAATGTTTTCTTTCTTTTTTTTCTTCTTCCCAGTAGTTGACGTCAACCCATTTCTTTATTGGTCATCTGCTCTAGGCACTTCACACCTACAAAGTACAGAGATGCTCACATCACCCCACTCAAACTGTTTGTACAGAGGTGATTTACAGCAGCTCTGACCAGGACTCTGATCTGGATTATGTAGCTCAATTAGCTGTACAGTTAGCGGTTCTACACATCAGACCAGCACACATGGGCACTTAGCCAAAATGTCTGGCTATGCCCCTTTTGGGGGGATAGAAAACTGGAAATATTTCTGCTAAGTTCTGAAAACTCATTTTATCATAATGCTGCCATTAAAACAAGAAAAAGACAATGTCTTCTGCCACATAACGGTATCCAAAATCACTGACAATATCCAGCCTCATATCACAATATCAATATAATATCTTGATATTGCGCAGCCCTAGTCTGTAAGATGTGAAAGTAGGCAAATGTTTGCTTCCATGTTAGCCATAATAACTTCATGAAGCAGTTATGTCTGTCAGCTTGTAGTGCTCCAAAGTGGTCAATAATTGCTCACTGCAATTATGCAAAGTTTGCTTGTGTTTATTATTCACTGAGAATATTTTACAAAAATCTCTGTTAAACTGATCATGTTTCTAAAACTTCATACTTAAAGATTAATGCCCCTGTCAGATCAGACTCGTGCTGCTCACACTTCGTGATATCCAAGTTTTCCAGGATCCAGCTGCCAGTAACCGTGAAGTCAGAGAGGAGACCTGTGAACCAAACGTTCTCCTCACTGTGTATTTTTTGTTTAACAGGGGTGATTCACTAATGATCTTTGGACTCAGGAGGGTGTTTTCCACTGCTCATTAATCAGAAGGGAAATGATTCTCTTATTTAGTCATGGTCAACATGTGTCTTGGCTAGATTTCACTCGGTTTGCAGAGTCAGCAGCAGGATAACTGAGTTCACCTCTGACGCTGAAGTAATAGTTGACAACACTTTTGTTTATTCAGTCTAAACCATCAGTATCATACAGCAGAGTTATGGTAGGTCATGAAGTGAGTCCATAGATACATATATTTCAAAGATGGCAGTAGTATTGCACAGTTTACAGAAAATTTAGGTACTTTTCTATACTTTTTTTGTTAAAAATGGTTTGATATTAGAATTTCCCAACAGTCAGGATGTGTTGTAGGTAAATTATGGTGCGTTCAAGTGAAGCCTTGTAAACAGCTAACATTAGCGAGCAACAGCAGACCCTGAGGGTGTGCGTTTGTGTTCAGTTCAGCCTCTGACTGAAGTCTGCACTAAAGAGACTCGGTATCTTTCTGTTATTTCCTTCCAGTCTTTCTTCTTTTCCCCTCTCTTCTTTATACATTCATGAAGTAAAGCACATTAGATCAGATCATATTAGACCAGCAGTATGACTCGATTTGACTGTTCCTCCAGAGCAAGGATGGGAACCGAGAACCAGTTCCAATGGAGAAAAAAAAGTTAAACAAACAAACAAAAAAAAGTAGTTTTTGCATGGAACTGCTCACAACAAGGTCTGGGGATTATCTTGAGTGACTGCGTCATGTTTTCTGGAAAGAGACACTGGTTTTGTATTTTTTTTAATGCATTTTTGGTGCTTTGAACACCAGAAGCTGAGTGCCAGTCCCATTATATTGGAAGGAAGGCAGACATCTCTACAGCCAATACCTCCAAAACTTTGCAACTTATACAGAAACAAACAAAACAAAACAAAACAAAAAAATCAGAAAAACAAAAGAAGCTGTTGCTGCACAGCTTCATTTTATTTTCTCTCCAACAAGTAGAAAAACAGAATGTAGGCAACAACTCAATATTACCATCCTCAGTTGGTAAAACTAACATGAATCCTTCCTCCTGGCTGTGATGCCACTGTAAATAACTCTATACTAATATTGACCCATATGTTTAGTAGGTGAGTTGTAGTTTTTCATGGTTTGTTAGAAGCTGTTTTCCTCTCAGTGATTCTGTCCTGATGCAGTAACACACATCCTTGTAAACTCAGTTCTCCAAAGGTGACTTCATTACAGAAGGAGCACTCAATCTGCAAGTTGCTCTTTATGGAAAGTAGACGTAAAACTTATGAGTGAAAAAAAACATTAATGTAATCACTTTAACCACATTTTATTGGGAAATAAAACCCAAAGTGTTTACCTGCAGTTTGTCACGTTCATTTACAGTCTCAGTGTTGTGATCAGGCGGGAATGTGAGGCGTCTGTCAGCCCTCCCTCAGATTATGACAGGGGGTTGTAAATGATAGAATGGACAAAATACACAGCCATTAAATGCTCTCTATTAGTTTAATATCAGCATTTATTGGAACTGCCATATAATCCTATATGAGTTGTAAACTAAAACTCATAAACACAACTGCAGGGGGAGAAGCCAGCTGTTTACCTCGAATACCCTGAAAGGAGGTTTCAACTCCTGGGCTGAACGATGGAGCTGCTGGATGCATTTTTCATCACAAAACAATTTTCAATATGTGAATACAGGGCTACAACTAACTGATTAATCTGTTGATTATTTTCACGATTAATCAATCCATAAAGTAATGTAGTGTAAAATGTTAATGACGGTTTCCCCAAGGCCAACATCATGTCCTCAAATGTCTTTGTGTTTTGTGCACAACCTAAAAATACTGAATTTACTTAAAATACTCACATTTGAGAAGCTGCAATTAGAGAATTTGGACATTTTTATTTTGAAAATGACTCAAAGCAATTAGACAATTATCAGCTTAGTTGTCGAGTAACTTCAGAATCAGAATTAGAATCAGAAATACTTTATTGATCCCCGGGGGTGTTGCAGTTGCACCCATTCAAGAAAGACTAGAATATAAGTCTAAGTATATACATATATAACGTATGGAAATATAGAATATAGAAATTAAGATAGAAATATTATGTAGAGATAAAACTTTAAGAAATAAAAATAAAATATTAAAAAATATGTGCATTGTACATCAAATTATATCTTATGTAAGTGATGTACAACAATATTTACAGCAGTGTTACACATACAAGTGTAAAAACAACAGTATGCTGAAGATGGGGACAAGTGTTATAGAATACCTGTATTATAATAAGACTGCTGGTTGATTTAAATGCTCAGTGTAAATAAATAAATAATGTAATGGTAGTGATAATGCCAGTGTGGTCCTTGTATTGCACTATTGAATCGTTATTATTGCACTGAATATTAAACAGTTGAAATATAACTTAATAGTCAATTTGTGTTTTTTTGTTAAAACTCCTGCTCACCCTCTCCAGTGACATGAGGAACACGATTGTGTTCATAATCAAAGAAAACAGAAGTCAGATTTGTACAAAATCCTGAAACTGATGTCTTTGAATGCACCTGAGATCTTTGTGCCTTGCTCAGTGAGAAGATTTGACTTCAAGCAACTTTTTTATTTGTTAACTTGCTTTCGACAAACTAACTGATTAATCAACAAATTGTTGCAGCTCTGAATACATTAATGCAATATCTAATTAGTGATGTAATGATACCAAAAACTCAACGTACGAAAATACCACAATAAGAAACCCATTGTACAATATATTTTGCAGAAAAAAAGAGAAAAAGACAACAGAAAATGTCCTTTATTAAATAATAAATCTGATGTGTGCATTTTTTGCTTGTATACAATCTGTTTTTTCCCTTTAACTTAAATGGCTTCTGCTGTACTTGTTTAATCAAATAAAAGTAGCCAGCCATGACCTAAGCATGTGCAAAAAATGGCATGAATGGTCTTTGGTAATAAATACTTGAATTGTGTACAACTGCAGTAAAAACAATGCATCAGTCAGTAGCTGCTTGCAGAGTTAGAGCTCTTCTCCCCATGCCTGGTGCTGCTTTATGTAGGTCCTTACTTTATGTTTCCTGTGAGGAGGCTCTGCCTTAAAGGCTGTGTGCAGTTAATGCCACAGATTACATGAAAGACTATAAATATTATTGGCTGCAAGATGGATGGGGATCTGTGTTTCTGGCTTTTTTAAAATGTAGGTGTACGATTAAACACCCTGCCCAGAAAAGGATTTTCACTATAGACCTGTTTATGCACCGCTACACCTCTGAGCTTGAGTCTGGTTGGTTTTCAGCGCAGAGACTCTCACAAAGTCTCTGTGAGGCAGCTGTACTCTTCAGGACACAAACATTTTCTTCAAAGAGAATAGAGCAGCGTCACATGTGGCAATCATTAGAGGATCTTTGATTCCTTCTGACTCCTGGGGATGGAAAATCCTGTTTGTTGAACAGTGAAAGTCAAAATCTGGAATGAAGATGGACATTCTGTTCATAATAGGATAAGATGTTCAATAACTGATGTTATCAGCACGTTCTGCATGATTTCATTAGAGTCAGAATGGAGACTATTTAAGACCGGACTTTTTGATGTCCCAGTTTTGTTCTCTTATTAACTAAGTTGCTGCTGGAAGTAGTGTTGGTGGGCCTGTAGGGGACAGACTTCCCTCTGGTCCTAATTAATTTACAAAGTCCCAGTGCAGCGACAGGGATGCTGTGCTGTAGAAAATGCTGTCTTTGAGAAGAAAACATGAAGCCGAGGTCCCGATGTACTGTGCTCAGTAAAGATCCCATAGCACTTATCACAAAGAGTAGGTGGGTTCCCTGGTGTCTTTAGCCTTTAGCCTACACTTTAGAGATATTGAGCGATGAAGGTGAAGATTTTCTTTGTGTATTTTTACAGTCAGGAGATACAGAAAAGGTTTGAGGCCAAATGATGCAGGAAATGTCACAATCAGTTGACTCGACTACAAGTCAAAGTCAAATTTATGGTTTTCTTGGTGGGTTTGACCAGGTGTTCCCAAACTTTTCCATCCGAACCGTTTTGACTGGCATTTTATAATACACATAGTAATAAGTCATTGTTTTGTATTATTATTATTATTATTATTATTATTATTATTATTATTATAGCCTTTTGCTGAAGAACAAAAGGTTCCAAGTACTTCACCATGGTAAATAGAGGGAAGGATCAGTTTTGCAGTCATTTTTGCTTTTTGGCTTGCTTCATAACATTAATTCTAAACAGCATCTTTTGTGATTTGGGACATATCACTCCATCTCAAGCAATACATAAATGATACAGATCAATTTGTAATGCATTTCAGTGCTGATTCGACTTGATATGATTTGAACCAGCTGCAATAAGGGTTTGATATTTTTTAATTTATTTTTTATCAAAGTGACTAAAATAAATTTACTTAGTTTTTATTTGAAATACTAAATCAGAAATTCCACAGAAAATTAAATTTTCTGCCACACAAACATCAGCAAATATTGGCAGTGATACACTGGATAACTTTTCAGCCATTTACTAAGAAGTTATTTCACTAAAATGCTCTGCAGAGTATCGTTCTGCTCAGTTCCTGAGCCACTGTCATCCTTCTGAATTTGTTTTCTTCTTTCAGTAATACAGTATGGACTCATTTTCCTGTAAAGAAAACAGCTCCTGGCCTCAGTAACCAGGAGAAGTCAGGGTTAGAGGTAGAGTTAGCTGCTAACACTAGCATTACTTACTTGTATTGATTTACCTCTGTCAGTTACTTAACTGGCAACACAACAGTAGCGAGGCTTTTGGTTCAAGCAATTCACAGATTTCGGACAGAGTTGTACACAGTAGTCTGACATTTCTTCAAGTGTCCTATCTCATTCTTACATTGATTTCTTTTCTATTTTAAGCTTGTATCCCATATTTAATACCACTGAAAACAATACCAAAGACCATGTGCACATACTGGCAGCAGAAGACATCATCCAGTTTTACTTCAAACTCGTGTTTTTACACAATGTTTTGAGTTTGGACTGTGGTGTCTTTCCATGGATACTTTCCATATTTGCAGCTTTACAACCCGTGAACTGATCTGACTGGGAGAATAAAAAAAAAAAGTGACGTTTACCCTCTAACTTTGAGCTGTTGATTCTTTTCATGTCTGAATCAGGACAGACATACTCAGTAAATTCTAAACAGTCAAACCAACAAAACGTCTTTAAAGTTAATCAATTGAAAGTCTCTATCCATTAATCTAATTGAAAAATGTTTCATTGGCCTGTCAGCTGAAAATGAACCCTGTGCGTCTATGATGAAGCCAGGGATTAATGAAGTCCATCTTCTTCCTCTCAGACTGAAGACAAACTCACCAACACAGTCAGATCCCTGCTGTTTGCTCTGATGCCACATTTCCACGGGCACGAAGTCAGAGACATATTAGTTTGGGCTGCCGCACACCTGGTTTCGCTTCCAGTCCCCCATATTCCAATGACAACAAAAGTGAATTCTGAAACTATAATTTAATATATTACATCTATTACTTCAAGAACTTTGACTCATGAAGTCTATCCGGAGGGAAAACAAGGAGGTGAACATCTAATTTAATGGCAATATCCAATTTCCATTTCATACTTTTCAGTTTGGGTTATCTGATGTATAAAAAAAGAAAAAGCTAAAAAAAAAAAACGCTCAAAAATTCATGGATTATTCATATTGTGGTTGGTGATTTTTAGAATGAACTTTTTTGTTGTTTCTTTTATAAAAAAAACCCACTCAGACAGATGTTTTGCAGATTTGCCAGGTTGTATCTCTGTGAGACGAGGATCAGGTTCAGCCGAGGTTCAGACCACCTCCACACTGATGAATGTGTTGGTCGCAGCCATAAAACACTTTTTACCTCTGCAGAGATAATAAACCAAAATTACAAGAAGATAAAAATAATTTTTAAAAGTCCAGAACTGGTATATTAGAGATTGTATCATATTGTACTGCATTACATTGTAAAGCTTTCCCAATATTTTAAAGGGGCAGTTCACCCACAAATTGAAAAGACAGTTTTATCCTCTTACCTGCAGTTCTGTTTGTCTATCTAGATAGAGTTTGGGATACATCGGCTGCAACGATGTCTGCCTTCTCTCAAATATAATGTAACTAGATGGCACTCAGCGTGTGGTGCTCAAAGTGCCAGAAAAATACATTTGAAAATGTCAACAACAATGTTTGTCTTTCCAGAATTCATTACGTGGTTACTCAGGTTAATCCACAGACCTTGTTGTGAGCAGTTTGATGGAGGAATTATTTTCTTTCTAGTAGAAGGAAAGATGTAAGGCAGTTCTTTTAAACTCTTAAAAATACATTTTACCATTAGGAAATTGTGTATGTTCAGTTTTACAAACCCATGAGAAGTAAATCCTGTATGAAACAGTAACATTAGTAGAAATACAGAAATTTTAAAGACTGGAGTGAGATGTGGTGACAGAAGTATAACACACATAAAAAGGAGCAGAACTGCAACGATTAATTGATTACAACTATTTTGAAAATTAATAATTTATGGGAAAAAAAGTCAAAATTCTCTAACTCCAGTGTCTTAAATGTGAATATTTTCTGGTGTCTTTACTCCTTTATGACAAGTAAACTGAATATCTTTGGTTTGTGAACAAAACAAGACATTTGAATACTTAATCTTGGACTTTGGGAAACACTGATCAACATTTTTCACTATTTTGACATTTTATAGACCAAACAACTAACTGATTAATCAGGAAAATAATCAACAGATTGTTCAGTAATGAAAATAATGATTAGTTACAGCCCTACAAAGGAGATGGTTAATGTACAAGAACCAGAAATAATACTCTGTACAGTCCAGTCATCCTGCAGCCATGAAAACATGTGAAACATATGATACGGAGACATTTTTATTGGGTCTCTACAATGATACAAATTGCCTTTAAATTTGTCCATATAATTTGTTCACTATGACGACCATCTGTGTTGTTTCAAACACACAAGTTCAGTTCCTCAGCGTCTTTGCAGCCAAATCAGACTAAAACTAATAATAACGTCAGTTTCTGCTTCGTCATCATTTACTGTGTCATATACAAACGCCTCAGCCAGACAGAGAAACACAAAAACTGTGTTTGAAGTCGACTTTGTGATAGTAAATGATGCCTTGTTATCAGATTTGGAGGTGCTCGTGATTTTGCTTCAAAATAAATCTCCATATTGAGCTGAACTTTTTAAATTTCCTCTGGAGATCATCTGACTTTTCTTTGGATGAGCCACAGCTGTGGATCCGGATCATTTAGCGAAAGTTCGTTAAAAGATTATCAGTCGTCGACGTGTTGAATGCCAGGAGACATTTTCTTTGGGTCAGGCCTCAGGCAGTTTTATTGCACTGATGGATTAGCAGAGAAAAGCTCTCGGCAGCCATAACTCCCAAATAAATAACACAGGATACATACATATGTGGAAAATTATCTAATCTTCACTGAGGATCTCCAGCTGATCACAATGTTGAAGAATCATGTGGATTTATTGGAAAGATTACACACCGAAATGGTCGTTAAATCACCTTTTCTTGACATTAACTCAACTTTATTTTATTTTCAGCAACAACTTTGATCAAATACTACGCTTTCTGAAACGCAGAGTCTCACTGTTTGAGTTGAGAATCACTCATTTGAGCCAAAACCTCCATTTTTTGGATGTCACTGTGTGTTTCCACTTTTTTTGACATAAAGGCTTTACTTTTTAATAACTGAGTGACATAAAGTATAAAGTGTGAAGTGATTCTTCCAGCTGAACAGACGTTTGCCTGTTAGATTGTTTCCCCAGCGCGTCATGCTGTCCACACTTTGTTACAGACGCAGAGTGTGATGCCAGATGATGAGGTTACATGTGAAGTGTGTGTGTGTGTGTGTGTGTGTGTATGTATGGTGTGATAATGATAAACAGCAGATCAGATAGGATG
>JAJHUR010073762.1:8896-33190 GCA_027495735.1 Lutjanus campechanus
GACCACCACCCCCCCCCCCCCCACCCAGAACCTATAGCCTAAACCCAACAGGAAGTCGGCCATTTTGAATTTCGTGGTCATTTTTGGCATTTTCCTCCTACAGGATTTATCATAATGACTTCAAAATCGCTGGCTACCATCTACACTACCTTGTGATCAAAGGTTATTAAAAGATTGCGTTATCGTTGAAGGTCAACATTTCGCCAAAACACAGGAAGTGGCCATGACTTCAGTGTTCTTGGTTGAATCTGCCTGAAACCTCACGTTTGTTAAAGGGGACCTATTATGCTTTTTCATCGTTTCTGAGCTATAAATGTTGTTATAATGTTGCATACTCGTGTTAAACGATGCCACCGCGTCAAATAAACGAGGTTTGTGCATTTGGACGTGAGCCCCGCGGCCGTTTTGGGCGGCTCTGAAACGCTCTGTTTTGCCGAGTTTTTTAGAACAGAAGGTAACATTGACGTCAATCCGTTCCCGACTCGCTTATATGGTAATGTCCCGGCATAATGCTCTGAGCTTGCTGCAGGCTGCCGTCTCCCCGCTCTGCTTCGGGAGTTGTATCGCTGTGCGCGGCTGCTCTCTACGACTTCACAGTGTTAGCAGTTAGCACCAGGCAGAAGTGGATAGAGTTGCTTTTTCACGGCCAGCAAAATAGAAACACCTCTGTGTTTGTCTGTCTACGGCATTTCACACGGACTGTTTGTCAACATGAGCCAGTGCGAAGCTGGATTAGCCGAAAACGAGACACATACACCGCAGAGATAAACAGGTTATGACAATAACAAGCTGCTCCTACCATTCAGAGACGTCATGAAGTAACCTCTGTTCTGGAGAAACTTCAGTCTGTCCTCCAGTTTGTAACTCCGGATCAGATTCGGGATCCAACACATACGGCTGTATTTCAAAACTTGTCATTTTCAAAAGAGTAAAGTAAAGTTTACTCCTGCACAGAGCCCGAGGCTCTCTGCTGCTGCAGTGGTATAATGAGGAGGCGGAGTTCGGCACTGCTCGGCAGCAATTCGGAAGTCCTCGGGAAAGGGCTGGGGGGTGGAGTAAACTACACGGCTCGTTTTTGACACGACGAGAAAAGAGGAGAAAAGAGGAGCAGAAAGAGACACCGTTCTGAATATCTACAAAGCTTTGTGTGCGGGTAATCGCATGTAGCTGCTCTATAAGAGTCCAAGACTCAGTACAGGCCCGAAAATGAGCATAATATGTCCTCTTTAAGAGTCCAGGCCTGAACATATGATATGAGTTTCATCAATGGGCCAAATGGCTTGGCCACGCCCTTTAAACAGAAGCCCCCATGGCATGTTTCACCGACACGCATCACACCCAGACACACAAAAAAGTCTCTTGGACCCAGAGCCTAAACCCAACAGGAAATCGGCCATTTTGGATTTTGTGGTCAATTTTGGCGTTTTCCATGCATCGTATTTTAATGAACTCCTCCGACAGAATTATTCAGAACAGCTTCAAAATCACTGTGTACCATCTACACTACTTTGTGATCAAATTTATTAAAATAATTTTCTATCGTTAAAGGCTGTGGGTGTGACGTGGTGTCGAATTTTGATGTCTCACCATGAAACACGAAATTACTGTAACTTTAGCATAAATGGTCTAATCTGCACCAAATTTCACATATTTGAAAATAGTCCCCCCTGAATACATCTACATGACAATATTCTGTGAATGTCATAGCGCCCCCTGCTGGCCACAGGAAATGACATGTTTTACACTTTGAGGTGCTGCTCGGAACACGTTGACCATATCGCATCTCAAGTTTGGTCAGACAGGTCTTCAGACCCTGGCAATGCTATATTGTGAAGCTCATGACCTATCATCAAATGGCGTGGCTCTGAGAGCACGGCAAAGGCCGATGTTTCGCCAAAACACAGGAACTGGCCTTAACTTCAGTGTACTTGGTCAAATCTGCCTGAAATTTCACATGTTGGTTAATGGTCCAGGCCTGAACATATGATATGAGTTTCGTCAATGGGTGTGGCCAAATGTCTTGGCCACACCATTTAAACAGCAGCACCCATGGCTCGTTCCACTGACATGCATGAAAATTGGTATGCACATGTACCACACCCAGACGGACAAAAACAAGTCTCTTGGACCCATAGGCTAAACCTGACAGGAAGTCAGCCATTTTGAATTTCGTGGTCAATTTTGGCGTTTTCTAGGCGTTGCATTTAAACAAGCTCCTCCTACAGAAATAATCCGATTGACTTCAAAATGGGTGTGTACCATCTACACAAGTGTGTGATCAAAAGTTATTAAAAGAATTGGTCAGGGTTGAACTGTGTGGCTGTAGTGTTGCGGTGAGTTTGATGTCTCGCTATGAAACACGAAATTGCTATAACCAATCTGCACCAAACTTCACATGTATGATAGAAGCCCCGTCTTGAACACATCTACAAGACAATCAGGAGGCATAGTCATAGCCTCCTAGAAGCGACATTGAATTCCTTCCAGCGGGGTCCAAAGGCCGTGAAAAATTCAGAGCTTTCAACCAGGATGAATATGGGCTGCACCTGCATGCACACCGACTGGTGTGGGGGTGCGAGGGCCCGTTCAGTGCTTTGCAGCTTTAATAATTATTAGGGCCCAAGCACGTCCGTGCGAGGACCCTATTGAAATTGAAGGAATTATTATTAGGGCCCGAGTGACGACGAAGTCGTCCAACAAGGACCCTCTTGAAATCGCGCTGTTTATTGTTTATTATTCTTTATGGTTTTCAAGCCCCAATTTCGCCCCTTTGGGATGTGCATTGGGGTTTATTTGTCGTAGGCTCAAGAAATTTGGTACACATATTTATCATGCCAAGACACAACAGCAACAACAATGTCAACAGGAAGTCGGCCATTTTGATTTGAAGCGTCGATAAAGTGGCCGATTTTGGCCTTTTTTTTTTTTTTTGCGATTTCCACTACTTGCATTTGAACGAACTCGTCCTAAGGATTTCATCCAATCGTCTTCAAATTTGGCACACATCATCATGACCCCATGCTGATCAAAAGTTATCAAAAGAATTTCTGTAGGTCAAAGGGCGTGGCTGCTAGGGCTCGACAAACTTTGGCGACTGTTTTGGAGCGTGCCGTCTCGCTTTGAACAGCTGTTACGCTGACATACTTCATCGTAACAGCTTCAACCTTGCTGGACATGATGAGGGCTCTGCCCTGAACATATCCATATATTGACTTTCCACCTAACTCATAGCGCCCCTCAGTGGTAACAGGAAATGACCTATTTTTACTTTAACATGTACTGATGCCACATAGTTGACCCCATCAACTTCATTCCACTTGTAAAACATGCAGAACAAGTTGGTGAAGCTACATCATGAACACTGTGAAGGTATGAGTAATGGTGTCCGTGTGGCGGTGTGGTGAATATCGATCCTTCGCCATGAAAGTACGTTTGCTGTTTTGATGTCTTTAATGAACTCATATCATAATGAAAATTGATACACCAGTCAAGGATGGCAACCTCTTACATCTGATAGGGGCGCTGCCAATGGGCGGGGCAAAATGCCTCTATAGCGCCCCCTTGAAATTTTCAAAAACCCCTCCCCATAGGGTTTTTTTTTTGGAGTAGGAAGATGAAAATTGGAACACGTGTACGTTGTCCAGACAAACACAAAAGTCTCTTACATCATTGGTCTACTCCAAACAGGAAATCAGCCACTTTGATTTTCACGTGTCATTTTGGCGTGATTTCCACACGTTGTATTTGAACGAACTCCTACAGGATTAATCAGAACAGCTTCAAAGTCACTGTGTGCCATCTAGACAAGGTTGTGATCAAAAGTTATTAAAAGATTACGATCTTGTTGAAGAGCGTGGCTGTGAGGTGGCAGCGAAATTTGATGTCTTGCCATGAAACATTAAATTGTTACAACTTTACCATAAATGGCCCGATCTTCACCAAACTTCACATGCTTGATAATAGTCCCGCCCTGAACACGTCTACGTGCAGAAATTTTGTAATTGTCAGCGTTGAACGGTGTGGGTGTGGCATCAACTTTGGATGTCTCGCCATGAAACACGAAATTGCTATAACATGGGATTAAATGGTCAAATCTGCTCCAAACTTCACAAGTATGATAAAAGTCCCAGCCTGAACACATCTACATGACACTCAGGAGTCATACTCATATCGCCACCTAGTGGAGACAGGAAGTAACACCGCGTTGCTTCCTAGAGTTTCCAAAGGGGGTGAAAATTCAGCACCTTGTCTACCAGTCGGCCTCTGGTGACATGGTCACAGCAGGCCCCGAGTGGTGCGGGGGTGCGAGGGCCCATTCAACGCTGCTTGCAGCTTTATAATTATAATTAGGGGGCCAAGCCCGCGGGGCCTGGGGGATGCGTATGCACAAGTATACGCGTTTCCCAGGACCAGCGGTGCTGGGAACCCTATTGTTTTTGTTAAAGTTTTTATTATAGTTTTTCTTCATTAGGGGGCCAAGCCCGCGGGGCCTGGGGGACGCGTATGCACAAGCATACGCGTTTCCCAGGACCAGCGGTGCTGGGAACCCTATTGTTTTTGTTCAGATTTTTATTATAGTAACATGTTATTTTTTTAATTCTTCCGTTGATAAAAGTGGTGCTGCAGGCTAAACCGTGCAAGGGAGGGCGGTGCAATTTGGAGGTTTGGTCCAGACCCCTGCAGGGACCTCAGATGCCAATAATGACATATGTGTACCAGCAGGGGGCGCTATAACCAAGGGAAACACGTTTTGGCCTATAACTCCCACACTATATGTCGCACATTCAAAAGCCTCATATCCACAGATTCCCTTAATAGCCCTGAATCACCTGGGCTAGGCCACGCCCATTTCCGCCTTTAATTTCCCCCCGCAAAATCGCGAAAACTGGAAAACCTACTTTTTCGAACTCGTCCTAGGGATTTTGTTCGATCAGTGTGAAATATGGCACGGACAGTCTTCACCTGGTTCTGATCTAAAGTTATCAAAAGAATTGTGTTCGGTCAAAATATCCGCAAATTATTAACAAATACATTTTTCTAGCTAGCTATAAAAACGTGAACAGTTGCCTATCTCGGTGAAAATGAATCCTAATGACACCAAATCTGAGATGCTAGGTTGGCATGGGACTCTGGAGCTATCAGCCAAATTTGGCTAATGTTGGCCACTAGGGGGCGCTGCAAATATGGGAATGTTATATCTCTTAAATGGAAACACAGATTTTTACGAAATTTGGTGGGTATGATGCTGGGTCAGTCCTGAGGCCATATCTCTAAGGTAATCACGACTGGTAAAAGTGGGCGTGGCTTATTACCAGATAAACAACAAACATTTATTTCAGCTCAAGTATTATGCTGAGGGCTCTGAAATTTACAGGGTAGGTATAGAATAGCACACAGACCACCCATGCAAAAAATTATGCGTCTGCTCCACTAGGTGGCGCTGTAACGGACGTAAACGCATTTTGGCCTGTAACTTCCACATTTCAAATTGCATCTTCACAAACTTTATATCCACGTCTTCCCTGAATAGAGCCACAACTTCTGACATAGGCCACACCCAGTCCCACAGCAGATTTCTCTTTGTAAGTCCCTACACATAAAAAACCTACTTTTTCGAACTCCTCCTAGGATTTATGCTCCATCTGCACGAAACTTTGCACATACAATCTCCAGACAGGCCTGATGAAAAGTTATCAAAAGAATTTTGCTACTCCAAAAAATACGCTTGTTACAAATAAACAATTTTTTCAGCTAGCTCAAAAACACATACTGTTGCATATTTTTGGCAAAGTAAAACCTATCAACTTGAAACTCACGGCCTTTATTTCAGAGGTCAATCAGAGGCTCTGTGCTAAATTTGGCGCAAATTGGCCAATAGGGGGCGCTATATACAGAGAAACATCAAGTGACATAAAAGTTGATCAGATTAGCACGAAATTTGGTGAGCATGATGTGGAGTCACTCCCAAGGCCAGTCTTAAAGTTTAGTAATGTTTGGTCAAAGTGGGCGTGGCTCGTTACAACAAATATCTTCAGCCTTTCACACTTCCAGTGCTCTTCCCATAGCAATAAAGCAGCGATGAACAGGCCCTCACAGCCTGCGCGTGTCGGCATGCAGGCGATCCAGATTTAGGATCGGATTTATTCACGTTCCGGGGCTCCGCGAGAGCCGGGGGCCGAGTCGCGCGAGGAGGCTTGGCCCCCGTTCATAACTGCTTGCAGTTCTAGTTATTATTATTATTATCATCATCATCATCATCATCATCATCAGTAGTAGTATCTTTTTTCTCCCCAATTTATTTATTGCCAATTCAAATTTCCCTCATGTGTGTCACTGCCAATTCCTACTGTTTGGTACATAGAGTAGAGGGAAGCTTGTAAAGAAAAATGTTGGGCTGTACTCAAGGTTCCGCCTGAAATATACTAATGAGGGACAGGTTTAGGTTGGGCTCGTACAGAATTTTATTGGGCTTGGGCCTTTTCGGGCTCAACTTTTCAGGCCGGATTGAAGTTCTAGCTGTAGTGAGTATTGCAGAAAGATTATGTATGTTGATTGAGTCTAAACAAACTACAGTGATGGTAATGAAGGAACACATCATTCAGTGTTGCTCTTTGATGCGTTTTTAGTTTTGGACAACGATTGAGTTTTATGGCACAGAGGAATAAGATATATGCGGCATGGTGGTGGAATCAAGCCATTGTTGTTTTGGGTCCTCTAATTGGATTTGTTGATAATAAGAAAAATAACAACAATGTAATAATAATTTCAATGCAATTCATTTAAATATTATGCAAGAAGCATTGTGGCACACCATGGAAAATGCAATGTAGCACAAAGTGTAACACGGAGAGGTAAAGTTGTACCGAGTCCTCTTGCTTTAAAAGGCTGCAGACATGTTAAATTAAGGCCACATTATGTCTGCGTAAAGAAAAAAAAAAAGAAGACATGTGGTTAGACTGGGAGCGGGAGATTTGTCCAATCCATATTTACTGTAACAATCATGGCTTGATACCTTTGGAAGCTGCAAGAGAGCTAGAGAAAAGACCGTCTGCAGACAGACACAACAGTGACAGCAATAGAGAGAGAGAGAGAGAGAGAGAGAGAGAGAGGGAGAGTCTAGCCAGTCTGGTATATCTTCAAATGAGATCAGTGCTTATTGACTGAACTCTCTTATCTTTAATCTGTGGGGTAAATTGCCTCGGTTGCTGCTTCTCTTCACACTCCCCTTTCTTCCTGCACTACTGACTCCTCTCTTTACGATCCCATCAGACACAGCAGGCACAGATGCTATTTACTGGTGGGAGAGTTTGCGTATGTGTGTGTGTGTGTTTGTGTGTGTGTGGGTGAGAAGGAGTGAGATTGGTGAGTAACTGAATGCTTGGGTGTATTAGGGAGTGTTGCCTGTGTTGATTTTAGCATAGGTCTCCTAAGTAGTGCAGCATGTAATCTCTGCTGTTAGGGGTCTCACATCAAAATAATAACAAAAGACTTTGTGTGGGATCATGTGAGTTGTTGTCTTCTTTGTTAAACAACCACCATTGCAGAAAAAAAAATCCATCTGACATGACTCAGGCAGAAGTCATGTTCGCAGACACTGGATTAAAGTTTTATTCACATTATGTCTGGTCATTTTCCTTGTATTTAGGCGAACAGGCAACCAAATGAAAGACACAATTAAAAATTTCTCTGCATTTGAACATTGTTGGAAACATTTGGGATAATGTAAGAACACGAGTCAACATAGGTCTAGCTATTTTTAGACATTTTAACGTGTAAATGTTATATATTATACCTTTGAAGCTACACTCTGGAATTTCTTGCCAGTGATGGCACTGTAGAGCAATGTTTTGATGAGTGGGATCTCATTTTATATACCTAGAGTAATGTCATTTCAGTAAAGTCATTTATGGTTATTTATTTAAACTGGACAACTCTGGGGCTCGTTTTTCTAAATTTGCAACATGGAACATTTTCAATATCTCTTGCAAAATCCTCGTGTTGATTTGGACACATTTAACTGCTCAAAACAAATATATCATTGTAAGTCTGCCACTGACAATCAGTTGTGCAAGAAGCTGCCGTTTTGAACAGACTTTACTTACACTGTTGTTTGTACTGTGTATTACAAGCCAGAGATTGACAAGCAAGCCTAATCAAGCTCGCTCTTCTTCTAACAGGAAAATACTTAAATAAATCAATAAAACTTTTTAGTTGAGTCAGAGCTGAGCTTTTTTTGGTGTGTCAAGCCCATTTTTTAAAATCCTTTAGCCTGTACTCATTCCCAACTCATCAAATACAGATGTTTTCTCACCGCCTGTTGATGACTCATAGACATGCACGGTACCCGTTAGCAGCTGAAAGAGATTCACCAGACTGTCACTGTAGTATAAAAAGAAAGAAGTCCACATCTGGAGAAGGTGGGATGGATGGAAGGCTCAAACAAACACAGGACTATGACCCAGGAAACCAAAACATTTAAGTTTTTAGGGTACATAGGGCCAGATCTACTAAAGTTTTGCGCGTATAAAAACGTGTGCAAACTCATTGCACACGCAAAAAAATGTACAAACTGATTTACTAACAGTGCGCGCTAAGGGTTGCGTCTTTCAAAGGTGCAAAATAGCACGTCTGCATCCAGTTAGTACATCTGCTGCAATGAATATGCAATATGGGGCGTTAACACGCAACTGACTGTGTATTGGGAGGAGAAAATGTAAATATATTAATTTAGCACCCGCAAAGTGATTTATCAAACTTGAAAGCAATTTTGCTCATAGAAATTGCGTCTATATTTAACACGTGTCAAAGGGAGGTGCAAACGGTTTGTATGCGTAATTGCGCACACGTAGCTGTGGATATTCTTGCAAGAAGGAGACATCGAAACGATGAAAGGAGACACAGAGAATGCATTTTTCACCCTCGTGTGAACATTTTTGGAATGAACGACAAAACAATCATTAAAACATATCGCCTATCCAGCATTGCCATTTTGGAGCTGTTGGAGGAACTCAGAGTGGATTTGGAGCCATGAGAAAGAGTCACGCAATACCTGCAATGACAAAACTCCTTGCAAGTTTACATTTTTCTGCATCTGAGTCATTCCAGCGTACGGTAGCTGTTACAGCTGGGATCTCCCAATCCCGTTTTTCAGATGTGCTGTCTGAAGTCCTAAATGTCATGTCACGCCGGATGGCCAAGTTTATTAGGTTTCCAAGCACTCGGCACTCAATGAGACCAAACAAGGCTTTTTTTGCAGTAGCTGGATTTCCCAGAGTTATAGGAGCGATTGACTGCATCCATGTGCAGCTTGTGCCCCCTGCAGATACTGAGCATGTGTACAGAAATCACAAACACACACATTCATTGAATGTGATGCACCATTACCAACGTTGTGGCAAATATCCCGGGTCAGTAGATGATTCTTTTATTCTGAGAAACAGTTTTCTGTTTTCCAAGTTGCAAGATCGCGAGTTTGGAGATGGCTGGCTTGTAGGTGAGTCAATTGGTAAAATCCTTTGTAAAATAATTTATTACATTAAAAACAAGAGCATGTTTCATATTCATTCATATGTTTTTTAAGGTGACAGGGCACCTGTTCCTCAATGCTGGTCAGAGGCATCTCATCCACTGTTTTATTTGCAGATGTTTTATTATACGCCAATTTTTCTTTTGTTCGTCTTCTGATATCTTGATATCTTCTTTTCACTTCATCCACTGTTCACATTGTTTTACCAACAGCATTTACTTTTTCACGAATTTCTTCCCATATAGCGTTCCTTTGTGCGACAGTCAGATTTCTTTGCTGTAGCTCATTTAAGTGTTTATTGGCTTCATCTACCAACACCTCTAATTCCATAGGGTCAAATTTCACTTTGCGCTTTCTTCTCTCCAAACTCGCCATGCTGCAAACCATGAAAGATGCCAAACCCTCATTTAAATAGGGCATCTCCAACACGTTTGCGCCTGTTGCCATTTATGCAATCACTCTTAGTAAATCACCCGCAAACCGCGGTTCAGCCCCACGCGCAAAATTCTAGATCGCACATGCAAATTAGTACACGCAAATTGGGATCTTAGTAGATCCGGCCCTCAATGTTAAGTGCTTCATGTGGCTTTTGTCTTGCAAGTCACTTATGTAACGCAACGCAACACCATGCAACACAACCCAACGCAACCCAATGCAATGCAACCCCAAATATGATGTTCTCCTTAACCTACCCAAGCAGTTTTGGTGCCTAAACCTACCCAAACTGCAACTGCTTCATAATATTAACCACATAATTAATAAGGCTTTCTGGCAGCATCTCATACAGCTGTTAAAAGGTACTGTGCATCACTATGACACAGCAACGGACATAACAAAACAGTGTCAGTAGTTTATGAGCTGGGATAAGAATAGATCAGATGATCATAGCATTTTGTAGTGTCACAATTGGGTCAATATTGGAGTGGATGGACAGCCTGGTGTGCCTCATACAGGAACTTAAGGATACCTTGTGTCCCTATATGAAACACCAAGGGGCTTTGACAAAATGTCGGTAGGAGCTGGAACAGGTTGAATCTTCTTCCAGAGAATCCTGGTGAAGATGAGTAGTAAAAAAAGAGCTGATACTGAACAGCATGAGTATTCATCTCCAATTCTTTTCACACTGCCTTGTGGATTCTCAACGTTTCCTAGCCCCCAGTCTCAATTTTTATTTCCTAAATCTCCTTTCATTATAGATTTATCAAAGTGATTATATTGAAAAAATGAAATGCACCCATCCAATGGAAAAAACAAATATCTTTATTGGGCTTAGAAACACTTCCATAAATAACAGTTATCTGGGGTTTTGATTGAGGGTTGTGGTTATTAGGTTGAACAGCCTTTCTGTTCTCTGAATGACCCTCCAGGACTTATCAAGCTGTCTCTACACACCAGCCTGACAACCTCTTAAAACACACCGAACCTGGGGGTAAGGGGTGGTGGGGGTTGGTCACCTTGAGAGTCAGTCTCCCAGTGGAGAATGAGAGGAAAACAGACTGAAGAACTATTTCAGGCGGCAGCTGATACGAGAAGGTTTTAACTACAATGACTGATCTGAACATCTATCCATGCACTGGTTTCACTGCTCTTTTTCCTGCTCCGTTCTTTTTATTGGTCTTGAATTAGAGCTCTGGATGACAACTCATCCCACTGAAAACTAATCAAACTGTGTTTGCATTTAAGATCCTATATTTCCTTCTTTTACTTGACATCCAATAACATGGCCTGAGACAGTTTTTGCAACCTACACTGGCGTTTCTTCCCTGGATCTACACCTGTTTTCACCAGCCAGTCTCTACCAAAAAGATTCCTCTCAATGCTAACAATAACAAGCATAGTGTAAAGTTTACTTATGTATAGCCTAAAAAATTACACAAAAAGGCTGCTATAGTATATTGTACCTTTTTTGTGTTTTTTCCTTTAGTGGACAGTCAATAATGAAAAAGCAGTCATATGTTTTCAGTCTCTATCCCATGGCTAATATCTAGTTTTTAGTATTGGTTTCATTTATCTGTTCAAATCTAACATCTATATCAAGTATTGTAGTAATCTTGTCAGCTTTAGTTTTCAGAGGTATTTGATGAGCTGGTCATTGGGAGACTAACGGCAGCAGTAATAGTAAATTTTGCAAAAGCTATTGTATCCGAATAAGAATTTCTTGACCTCCAGGCCGCTGCAGTATCTGTGATGGTGGCTGTCACTCAGCATGATTCTTTATTGATAGTGCTGTCAGCCCAGTGCTGATCTTAACCTACTGGACAGTAGGCAAAGAAGCAGTGCAAGGGTCTGCCCAGTTCATGAGCTTTGTGAGCATTTAATCTCGAAGCTGCACAGTGTGCAAAAATAAGGTTGAGGAATGGGGGCCTTTATCACAATAGAAAGGAGACCTGTCTCTATTTCCATCATAATTCGGTAGACAGGTATGTGTATTTTCTAGCATGACTAGCTTTGTAAAACTCTGCAGCTGATGTAACTCTGTCATGCTGTTATCCTGGGAAAAAGTAACTTGTTTCAACTGACAACATGAGAGTCAACTTGGGGGCTCTTCAACAGGGATTGCGTTCACTGACTGGTCTTTACTAAGCCTGGTCCTAACAGCTAAGTCAGTCTTTGTTAAGCCTCGTCTGTAGAATGGACTTTACATAATTTGGACCAACCAAACTTAAACCTAGTCTTAACTGTGCCCAGTTTTAGCTGCACATTCATATGTGTCCATATTGTTAAGAATCTACAGCTGTCTCAGTAATGTGTAGCTAATTGTTTCTAATTTGCAATAACATTATGGAGGAGAAAAAAAAGGCAGTGAGATAAGAAAAGTAATAGAGTTGTATAGCACAAGAAAACACTGACCAAGCAGCCTAATGCATTAACAAATAAGAAGAAGAAGTCAACTTAGAGAGAAATAATGGAGGCCATAAATGATTATTCAGCCTTTGCTCAGATGACAATGAGTGGACAAAGTGGAAAGATCTCATGAGCAAGGCAAACAAACAGGCAAGATTTTGACTTTATGCCAAGTTATGACTGACTTAGTTTAGGACCAGGTGAAAGGCCTCTTGGTGCAACCGGGCCTGATGACTCATTGATGTTTAGGGGGCAGCCCCTATAAAACCTCTCCAGAAATAATCAAGTCTCACCTAGTTTGATCATCACGGGAGAAGGTGGACCATTTTATTGCCTGCCCCATGAAAGTGTGTGCTAAGTGATATGTTTTTTCTGGTGTCTGACCAATCAGAGCTTTGCAGACAAGACTGAGAATGGGGACATCAACTTCCTGCATAGCTGACAGGCTGACAGGCAGATATGTTGTTCACCACTGATTGGTTAGAGCTTTCATGAGTATGATGTCAGGCTGGAGATGGTGAAACGAGTTCAGTCTAGCTATCAGGCTAATTTTTATGTGATATGTGGTGGCTGCATCCTTCCAAAAGGATCACACTGTCCCATCTGTGAGAAGACAAATATATTCCTCTATATGCACATATGTATAATGTGGGATTATTGCTTAGTATGTGCAGTATGTGAGGAGATATGAAACAGTGAGAAGTGTTGTGTGGAAATAATGTCATTTTCTCCTTTAAAACCATTCAGCAGTAATGGGATACCTCCTGCCACTGGCATGATGCCAAAGATCAATGGACTCTAACACACTGCTGCTCATACAATGGCTGCCATAGCTCTTACTCCACACTTGATATACATCACTTCCTCCTGGATTCAGATCCAATAATACATCTTCTCAACTTCTGGTTTTCACAGTGCATCACTTCCTGGTAGCCATTTTGTTGCAGTTTCACCTCCTTTGGGCTGAACAGCTCTGGTTCCTATTAAGTCAGTCTGAAACCCAGCTCCAGTTACTGGCTCTCTTTGAATGAAGCCAGCTCTCTGAGGGGGTGGAATGGCTGCATCGTTTACTTAATAAATCCAATCTGGAATTTGTTAAATTGCTGAACATTAGTGCTCTTAATGCATATGGGGAAATGACTAATTGAAACAATAAAGGTAGGGAAATTAGATGGAAATAAAACCAGTAGAAAAAGGCCACCTCAAAGGAGCTGAGTTGCCGACCAATAACTTAAAGAGTAAAACTGTGAGGTGGGAGACTAAAACTTTCCCTATTCAGGTCTTTTCTCACTTAGTCCACATTGACTATTGTGGCGTATTTTCCACTACAGACATGTCAATGCAAATACATTCAAGTCAACACAGAACAACAACATGTTTTTTTTCCAAAATAAGTACATTACATTATTAAATGACAATCTGTACACTCTGTAAATGGGGAAGCAACTTGAATTCTTGCATTTCTGGGTCACGTTTGCCACCTGGAAGCATTTTGTTTTTAGTTTTCCATGAAGAAGGTGAAGATGAAAATTTAGTGATTTCATTTGTTGCTGTTTTTTGTGTCTGTTTTGCGGGGAAGGAAAGGGGGCGTGTCTCCCTCTTTTCTAGTAGGGAGTGAAGCGACTGCACCCTCCTCTGTAAAGGCTAGCCTGCAACATCAAAGATGAAAAAGCTCCAATCAGTATTCAATGTAAACTTTTGTTTGTAATATTGATATTAAATGAACTCCTCTCTTTCCTCCAAAGAAACATTCCTCCCTTTTTCCACTTGCCTCTTTTTTGATTTAGAGTGATTTTGTGGACATGCTGGTTTGGAAATTTGTGAAGTGAAAGAATCTGATCGTATGTGTGTGACAGCTGTATGTACATGTGCATGGATTTAGAAGTTGGATTCTCAAAACTGCGAGCGAGACACAAATTACAAATGAGCTTTATGAGCTTTTTAGCCCCAGCTTCATATGGACAAATACTACTGGAAATAATAACAGATATTGTATTTTGACTAAACAAACATAGTTAAAGCTGTCAGCCACTTTGATTATGTTTGGACACCTTAACTACCCCAAAAATGCTACTCGACATTAAGCACACCAAACATTTGCCATATAAGAAGGTCTCCAGTCAACCCACAACCAATAACCAATAACCAATAAACAAATAAATAAAACAGTTTTTTTTCCAGACAGAAACAAGATGATTTCCTAAATCAAAGTCCTCCTGTAAAGCTGAATAGAGTCAGGGAAAAACTGAATCTGTATCCCTCCATGTTCCAGGCACTGAGGCTCTGTTCAGACCAACTGTATCGCTTGACAAAAACATCAATGCTCGAAACTCTTCAAACTGCAGATTGCGTTAAATGGCAATATTTGTCAAGTCTATCAATTTTTTAAAAAAATCTTTCAACAGTATTGATCACTATAAAACTGATGCTGCAGAAATAGAGATATTGACTTTTATAGTATTTTTTTCTGGCACCTGGCTCCTGCTGAGAAATTTGGGTACCACTAGTGGCTGATGTAGCCTTGTGTCTCTAAGCAGAGATGAGGGGAAGCTTTCTAATGCCACACCCCGAGAGTTTTTTCATCTTCAGACTTGTAGGCTTCAGTCCTGTCCGACTGAGGGAATTTATTACTTTTCACAGAGCTCCCTCTGGAGCCACAAAAGACTTCATACAGCTTTGTTAACATATTTCAGGTGGAATCCTTGTGTCTCTACATTTTGCCTTTTTTTTCTTCTCATAAATTAGTGCTATTGGTCACATATTATGTGTGTATTTGGGTTTTACAACTGTTTAACCCAGGGTCTGCCGCTCCAGAGCCACATGCGGCTTTTTTTTTTTTAATTTTTGTTTTTGAACATTTTCATGTATGATTGTTTTAGGTCTACATTGTAAAAACTAATGTGCGAATTTCAAATATGAGTATGTATTGCATATTACAATAGATTTTTGAGCTTTAAGCTCATCATTTACTTTTTTCTTTTGATAAACTTAAATCTTAGAGTTTTAGAAACCACACAAAAACTATCTGTAAAACAATACTGAATAAACGTGTTGTAGTGAAAGTGCATGATGCTTAAAACTTTTATATTTTCAACAATATGACATTTAATTTTCAGGCACCAAAATAAAATAAAAGTCAGATTCACAGCTCACTGTAACCAATTTTTTTAATACTTTTTTTTCTAGATTCAAGTTTATCAAAAGAAGAAAAGTAAATCTTCTCAACCAAAGATTACAGGTGGCAAAACTTTTTAAAGTTTATTTCAAAAGTCAAAAAGTTGGGCTTAAAATGCAAAAATCTATTGCAATATGTTGCCCTGAAATTGATTCTGACATTCTCCAACAGTTAAAATATGAAGCCTATACAGCAAACTAAAGAAAAAGTTTAAATATTTTGTCAGCTAAAATTTGTGTCATAGCCCAAATCTATGGCTCGGTGACTAATCTTCTGGAGTCTCCATAAGCTCACATGGATGTCAAATTAAAAAAGAGAAAATGTTCAGCAAAAAGAGAGAATTTAATAGTTGCGGCTGCAGACAGATTCTTTCTTTCTTTTTTTTGGGTAAAACATGGCTCTTTTATTCATCAAGGTTGCAGACCCGCCCTCCCATACGGAACCATACGGAGCATTCCCAACATGTGGACAATCTCCAAATATGTGCATCCGGATGTCCACATGAGTAGGCCGGCCTAAGCCAGAATACCCCATCCTGTATATATCCACACAGACCTGAACTCACAGGACTCAAAGAAGCACTAATTAAAAAAATATCCCAACTTTTCTATTTACATGGGAAATAGAACTCGGGACCCACAAGAACAAGGCACAATGAGTGGATTAAGTAGCATTTAAAATTCAGCTCATCAAGAAATTGTAGTCACAATAACTCACTTAAACAAACCCATAACTCTACCTTTATCAGTCTCATCATCATTATGTAGATTCGACGAGTTTGGTCTTATTAAGTTTGGTTTGGGGCTACAGCTCAAATTGTCAGGCATGATAAAGTTTGAGATTAATTCATTGAGTGTTGTTGTGCTTTTAAATTGAGAATCAGGAATAAAAATTAGTTGTGAAGGGTTTGGATATGGGAGGATGGGGAAAAAGGGAGGAGTAATTTGAAGACAAAAGAGAAGAAAGTATAGAGTAATAAGGAGGAAAACACAGGCCACTGTTTTAATTAAGTAAATGAAGAGGAAAAAATGGTCGTAATTAATGAAGGCTTTTAGCTAGCAGCTGCACTAAGGGAGGAAGGGGGGTGTTTTGGGGGACACATGGGGTTGGTGGTAGGGCTTTCGATTTCCATCACCATAAGCACATCAGCGCATCAACTCTCATCTGTCTGGAGTCCAAGTTGCTCCACCGAGCAGCAGCTCCAGCTGCAGAACTTTAATTCTGCCTCTCCATCTCCTATTTTTCCTTCTTTTGTGGTCTATCTTTCTGTCTTTCTACTTTAATCTCCCACGGCACGTTGAAGCATGTACTAGATGGTCGTTAATCTTTGGAGGAAGTCCCTACCCACACCCACGAAAGAAAATAAATTGTACTTTCTCTTTCTCCCCCATCTTCTGGGGTGCTCGGTTTCTTTCTTTAGAAAGATTTTTTCATCTTTGATGTTAGCTGCAAAGCTAGCTAAAAACAAACATTAACCATTCGACTATCTCCCCTAAATTTGAAGAGACTGTTTCCTGTGGGGAGGAATTCTCAGTCTTGATTGGATTTCAAGCAAGTAGCTTCAGGCCAATGAAATTGAATGGGGAGTTTGAGAATAAGGTAGTGTCCCTTTTTCATTTACTGAAGTGGCAAAGATTCACATTAAACATTAACATGGATCCCTCAGAGGGAAACACAACTCAGAAACAACAAGTTGAAGGGTAAAAAGGCTCTTTTGTTGAAAATCAGCAAATTATTTGATTTGAGTCATTAGTTCAGTTAGTTTGGTACTTCACAAGAATAGTTAAGGTGAAAAATGGGTCAAGTCAAACATCCATGTGTCCAGTTGACCCGGTTCATCATGATACCTCATACAGTCAGTCAGCAGCTAAAAAACAGGGAACAGACTCACCATAGTGCCCACACTGTATGTGGCTGCAGGACCAATCGTATGGTGATATGGGTCTGCTGTTGCATAGACTCTGCCATAACTATGGAGAAGAGAACAGGCAGAAACAGTATTTACTATAACAATATATATAAAAATAAGATCTATAGTAGCTTCTAAAAGATTTCAACAGACAAATGTAGCTAAACACAATCTATGGATGTATTGCAAATAGCTTGGCCTGCATTTATCAAACATGACAGTATCCCTGCAGGGAGTGTTTGAGTAGGATTTAGATATTTCCTAATTCAGAATAGGGCATGAGTTAGAAACTCTGTTCCACTCTTGGTCCATTAGGATAAAGCATCAAAGCAGAACTGGATCAACTTGCTAGAGGGCCCAGGAACAAATTTGGGAGGTAGTTCTGAAGAAAGATCATTGATTGTTGAGTCCCAGGTTGTCAAATTACAGATGCTTTGGATTGGTGGCTTGAAGACAGTTGATTTTTTGAGTGTCAGGGTGTCTGACTCAGCAGTCATCTTACTGACCTGTGATTGGCAAAAAGGTACTGTCATGGGCTAGATTTTCAAAAGCCTGAAAACAGAGCCAAGAGGAGGAGCAGGGGTCTAGTTTTCTCTCAGTCCACTTGAATTACATCATGCTTTTAAGTTATTATGGAACTTTGGCCCAAGGATGCCAAAAATAAACTGCCTAACCCAGCTTTAACTTTTACCTTTAAGTACCCCTAAAGTACACACAAGAGCAAACAGCAGACTACACATGGCAGCAATATTATATATTGCCACAGGCACCAGATAGCTATGACAGAGACATTCCTATGCTGCCCCATGTTTGCTGTGTGGCAATTAGTTGAGGGTAATTTAATTGAACAAATTTTTATGAGGAGTATGAACCATAGAAGCTTAACATCAAATGAAATAATAATGGTTAAAAAAGTAAATATAGCCTCGTGTTAAAGCGCATGCACCCATATCCAATTACAACCCTGATTCCAAAAAAGGTTGGGATGTTGTGTAAAACGGAATGCAATGACAATCCTTTTCAGTTGAATAGAGTACAAAGCCAACATATTTAATCTTCAAATTGATCAACTTTCTTTGGTAAAAATTCACTCATTATTTATTTATTTATTTATTTGCATTCTGTTTTTATGTACATTTTACACATTATCCCAACTAAGGCTGAGTGTCGCTACTCAATATCTTTCATGAATTGACTGAAATAACCCAGTACCAAGTGGGATCTATTCTCCAGTCAAATTGTACCTGCATTTGATCCTTTTTGTACCCAGATCTAGAAAAAATATTTTTATTTGTATGGAGTTTGGCTTGCAGCCAATAACTGCAAGTGCTCTTCGTTTTAATGTGACACATGAATGCTGCAGCAGCTACATACGGTCAGTGGTGATTAAGTAGAGCAGTGTTTGACAGAGTTGATAGTTCAGCACGCCACCAAAAATAACTCTGAAGTATGGAAGAAAAAAAAGGTACTAAATGAAGTCCTCCATTGGTATGGGTAGCACTTTAAAGGTGCTGGTATTGGTACTGATGTCATAATTTTTGAAACAACCAGACCAAGTCCCAGCTGTTTTTGGAATTGGGGCTGAACATGCAGCAATGCAGTTCTAGGTATTATTCTGAGGTGGTGTTAATACATCTCAAACAAAATTTGTTTTAATGCATTTATTTGAACTTGTTATTTCAAATTTTGAGTTCTACACTTTCCCCGACTTCACATTGTGTGAACATATGTTACTGTGTTTTTACCACCTGCTAGGAACTAGCAGGACAGGACAGCTCTGCAGTTCTGGAGGCCATTTCTAAGAATGACATTTTGACTTATTCCCCAACATAAAAAATATGTGGATTTGAACCAGTACAAATCAAAGGGGAATTTAATCAATTAGGAAATACTGTTAATTGTTTCCTCCTTACCCAACTCCAACCAGCAGACGTAAAACTTGTGCATGTTGGCTTTGATCGAATAGATTTGATAATGGATAGGCAGCGCCAACGAACCACAATGAGTATGCATGAGACACATAAGGCATTGGGTCGTCTATTTTAACTGGGGTCCAGAGGAGAGATCTATAATCATTTCCCCCTCTCACTCACGCTAAGGACAGGCCTACAGGATGAAAATGCAATCGATGTCTCCCTATAAATGTACGTTGTAAAGGTGAGAGTGTGTGATTGCAATGATTTGTTTTACCCGTTTCAATTTATGAGAAAAAAGGGACGAGTGTTTTATCTTGCAGATGATGGAGAAGGATTTCGATAAAAGTAACAACAGCCAGGGAGGAAAAGAGAAAGAAGGTTAAGAAAAGAAACTGAAGGAGTGATAAGAGCAATAGATGTCTGAAGGCAGGGAGAAATACGATTATGAATAAAGAGAAAAGAAGAAAAATCATATTTAGAAGAAAGTGGTTGAATCCAAGGACACGGAGGAAGGTTAAAAAACTGAAAGAAAAAATTTTGGATCGAGAAAGTACATTTCTCTGACAGTGTCCCACACTTTCCCCTTTCTTCTTCAGCTCCCTGTCTTCTCCTCTCTCTGTGTCCCCCCTTACTGCCATCTCCCTCTGTATCTCCCTCTGTCTGTCTCCTGAGGCTTATTTTCAGTCTTTTCACCAGCACTGGCTTGGAACTAATCCCCTCCCTCAACACCGCTCTCTTTTCTCATTCCACCCCTCCATCCCTCTTTCCCTGATGGCACCAGACCACTTTATTTACATTCCTCTCTTTCTGTCATGTTTGTTTATTCTCCACTAAAAGTAAAGGGAAGCCAATGTAGGTCTGGAGGGCAAAGATAAGAGGCTGCATGGGTGCACTAAGTGTTAGACTATGTTGTGCCGGGAGACCTGAGGAAAGGATGGCAGTGGGTGGACATGGCAGGAAGAGGGAAGGACATAAACTTTTTGTGGCTTCTGAAGGGGGAGCATGCCAACAAAAGTTTGGGAACCACTGCTTAAGACAATGATATAAAACAGATCAATGTGTTCACAATCCCAACTAATCCGTTCTCACTCCCAAATCAATCCCAATCACATACAGCAGCTTGGTAAGTGATGCTTCAAACTATGATGCTGTGGTTACCCCACCTGCATTATTTTTGCACATGCAATTCTCTGTGGTCAAGTCAGCAATAATAAATATGCAACATCTGAGTAGACAAAATAAAGGCACAAAAACAGCTTGGGTATGTTTAGGCAACAAAACTACCTTTAAGTTTAGGAAGCAAAACTACTTGTGTAGGTGAAGGAAAAGATAATGCTTTCGTTTAAAATGTGTATGTGACATATGTACAGTATGTTACTTATGCAGGTGATGTAACATAAAGTGCTTAAGTTGTAGTAAGGTTTAGAGGGTTAGGGTACGAATGAGCAGAGGATCAAAATCCATCAAGATGGAGCTGAGGAGCAGAGGCCAAGAGAATTTTCCAAAGACCGAGCCAGGCTCTACTCCCAGCCGCAGTGGAATAACAACACAAGGACATACCCACCCAGAGCTAAGACTGCAGAACACAGGAAGGGCATATGGGAGAAAGAGGGACAATCCTGGTCAGGGCAAGTCTCCAGTCAAGGCTAAAACACACCACTGGTGCAGCGCGTCATGTGACATATGTCACATGTTCTAATGAGCACACATGGTAAGTGCTGCGCCATGGCGCATCACCCTCGTCCAGGACACTGGGCTCAGGATATTTTTTGATCTTAGCATCTCCGACCTTCCACCTCTCCTGACTAGCTGAGTCAAACCAAGTCAAGACAAAGAGCACAAGTGTCTGTAAAGAGTCTCTAGTTTCTCCATTGTTCTACACACGAGAGACAGATGAGCAGAGGAAGTTGAGCTGCCATGCGAGCAGATAGAGAGATGAGCTGCAGGAGAGACAGGCTGCAGGCAGAGAGAGGAGTTGGAGCACAGGAGGAACAACTGAAACTAGTTTAGTTTAGTTTAGTTCAGTTTAGTTTATTTCAGTCATATATATATATACACTTCAAAGCAGAAAAAAAAACGACAATACCCAATTTTGACTGAAAAAGGCTCAGGCAGAAGCAAAGCTTCCCTACCTACTGTGCATCTTAAGCTACACAATTCATGGTGTCAAGTGGGAAGAGAAAAGAAAAGAAAAGAAAAGAAAAAAAAAACACAAACAAGCATATAGTGTATACATATATATACATACATACTGTACTCATGCACATACACGTTTCCCCTTTTTTCAATTACAGCCATAACTCCTAAATATAAATGCACATAATGATTTTTTGAACATAACAAAGGAAGTACAGTCCTTAAGTTTAAGATCAGCACTATTCCACAGCTGAACCCCTTTAAAAGAAAGACATCTTCTTTTAACTTCTTTTTTAGCTTTTGGTAACACAAATTTGCTTCCATCTTTCAACTACAGTGAAAAGCAAGGAACACGCAAGTAAATAACAACTGTAGTTGAGCCAATATTGTATTGAAGCACTGAACTGCTGTTTCTCGAGGTAAACCCGTGTTTTTTTCAGGCGTGGCGATGCTAGGAATAGGATAGTGGCGTGAAGTCCTGCGGGACACTGCGGGTGCACACCTGCCGCTGCGAAACCAGTGGGATTGTGTCTGAGAGACCCAATCTGAAAGTCTGTGTAGTTACAATAGCAATGAGTTCCTGTGATCAAGAAGGACACAACTTGTATTGTAAAGCCACAGACTAAAAAGTGAGAGTGGTTATGGATAGGTACAGGTCGGGGGACAACTGGGCCAACATAAGGTTTATTCACAGAGGTATGCTAAAAAGTGCAAAAGGTTGACTCTCGGTAGACACACTCAAGAATATACAAAGAATCATACAAAGAATCATACTAAGATAGGACTAAAATTAGAAAGAAATAAAATATCTTCTTTTTATCATAACAGTAGGCCCCCACAGAAAAGTAGGAACAAATGTTGGAAATATGGAAACAGAAAACCATTATCCATCCAGATGAGGTTTAGGCTGAAGAGGTAAAGCAGAGAAGCAGAGGCCAAGAGAATATATGACTTCTCCCAAAACACAGCCAGGGTGTACTTGGTGAATGCCAGGGTGTACTCCCAGCTGCAAGGGAATCACCCACCCAGAGCTGTGGGTGTGGAACATTGGTAGAACATTTGGGAGAATGAAGCATCACACAACACCAATGCCAAGTGGCTGGTGGATGTAAGAGCAGACCAGACCAACCTACCAAAAACCAATAACCAGTCAACATCACAAAGGCAGACATCTAACGACGAGTCTCAGGCATGAAGGGCTGGACAGCACCAGGAGCTGATGTAATCCACTTGCCTGGGAGCACATATGAATGAGCTCCTAACACCTTGCCTCTCCATGAACATGGAAGCTCCTCTCAGGCACCATAGCACCTAAGTTGAGGCGCATGAGTCAACACATGAGAAGAAGAACATGGCTGTGGAAACACACCTCTGGAAGCCAACTCCAAGGCCGTTGCACAAGTCACCATCAACTGTGGCATACACTAAGGTCATGCACTGTTCCCACTGCTGTTCAGCATCAGCTAGATTATCACACAGAGTGGATATGGATGCAGATTCAGAAATGAAGTGACCATCACCCACCACCTATAAATGGAAGACACCAAGCTGTTTGTCAGGAGTGAATGAGACATCAACTCAGTGATCAACCTCACCAGGATCTATAGGAAGACATCGGGATGTCTGGATACAGACTGGATGAGTGTGGCCGCATGTCAAAGAGA
This sequence comes from Lutjanus campechanus, assembly GCA_027495735.1. Taxonomy (NCBI): domain Eukaryota; kingdom Metazoa; phylum Chordata; class Actinopteri; order Lutjaniformes; family Lutjanidae; genus Lutjanus; species Lutjanus campechanus. The sequence continues at coordinate 32,067 of JAJHUR010073762.1, forward strand.
GGGTAGGTGGTCAGCACAGAAGGGGTGGAGCTACCAGAGGGCAGGACAGCAGACATACAGAACAGCTATAAGTACCTGGGTATACCACAGGCAAATGAGAACAATGATGAGGTGCAAGGTGCTGAGAAGCCCACTCAGTGGTAGCAATACGACCCAGTCAATCAACATGTATGCCCTACCAATCATCAGATACCTGGCTGGAATAGCAAGAAAGCCACAGGAGAAGAACACACACATACACACACACACACACACACACACACACACACACACACACACACAGCTCCTTCAAATTCTCTTAATCTTTTATTTTTTTGGCTTTATTACTGAAAAATGTATTACTACCTAAGACAGAATTACACTCGTAGACAATGGAAAAGGAAGCATGGGGTAAAGAGCAGTGGACCCAGAGATGATCAAAAATATGTGCATATCTTTCAACCAGTCAATCAGCTGAATGCACTGCCACAGACCATCCCAGGAGGAGTGGAGGGGAGCAGGGATAAGATCCATGGTAACCCAGTTTGGATTTAAAGGCTGCATCTGGCTAATGCCTGGTCAGGAAAATGAAACAGATGAAAAGGGACTCAGACTGGCCAGGCAACAGGAAACCCAAGACTGTTGCGCCCATACAGAGACTTCCCAGAAGTATCTGTTTTCTATTATATTCATTTAAATAATTGTTTGTATATATGTTGTAAGTGTGTAGCATGAGGGAGCTCTCTTTCCTCTGTATTTCTGTCTTATGTAATCACAATCAATTACCTTGACATCTTGAAATACATACATATATGTATATCAAGTAGTCTAACACTAATGTTGCTATTTAAACACAATGGCAACTACACACTCAGAAATAGGGGTACAGAGGCGGGACATTTCTGTACTTAAAGGTACAGTTCTGTCCTACTGTAACCTAGAGGGGCAATTATTGTACTCTTAAGTACCTATGTGTACGTTTTTTGGGGAAAAAAGGCACATAAATGTTCCCGAATAGCAAAAGGTACATATATGTACTCCTAAGGTACACATACGTAACCTCTAAAGGTACAATATCAGAAACAGTTGAAAATGTAGGCCTGTAAGCCTATTATTATTAGGCTACTGTAGGACTATTAATATGA
>JAJHUR010073764.1:8100-45496 GCA_027495735.1 Lutjanus campechanus
GGATCTCACGATCCTTCGCTATTTAAGTTAAATGGTTAATGCCTTTCAGGTCTTAATTATTTACTTAATCTAACTTTGAGACTGATATTTTTCACATTAAGGTTATTGGTCCCTGTTTACAGGGTGGTGCCCCGATTCATTAATTTTATTAACTTTACCAAGTTAATTATTTTTATTATTACAATAATTAATAATTATATTAATAATTATTAATTATTCGCTAATAACCTTGTATGCTCCTCTGGTCACAACAGAAATTTGGGTGGGGCTCTGTCAAGAACACTTTCATATTCTGGTACCAAGAAGCCTTAATGAACCCTGGAAAAGAGTTCTTCATTTATTCCAAAATGGTTCTTTTGATGAAAAGGGTTCTTAATGGAACCTTTATTCTTACAAAAAAAAACTCAGCCCTTCAGGGAGAACCTTTTTGCAACCCATATTTCTAAGGCTGGGTTGGGGCTGCACAACTAATTCAAATATTATCAAAATTGTAAAAATGGTCAAGTGCAATGTTCAAGTCATGGAAGCTGCAATTTTTTGAAAAAAGAAAATGTGTGACAAATCAACATTAGAATTAAGTACTGTAGTGTTGCAGAGATGCCCTGACCTACAAATCTTGTTCTACTGATGGAAGAAAACATGTTTGTTTGGTACGGTACCAAACACACATTATCTTTTTTTTTTCAGTGAAAATGAAAATTGTGACGCAAAAATGATGATTCCCACAAATCGTGAATCATATCACAATTGCAGTATCTGTCAAAATAATCGCAATACACTTTATCATGTCGTGCAACTCTGCACAACACAACATGACTGCAAAGTGCAGACAAACAACAAAAAGCGTGACGCATCTAACAACAAATCCCAGCATGCTGTGCAGGCCCGGCACAGAGCTGGAAACTCATGTTCCCTTCAGGAGCCCAGCCTCCCTCCTGTGTCCCTCAGTGTCTGACAGAGGTGTCAGCAGCCTGAGCATGACGGGGTCCCTCAGCAGGACCTTGGCCCCCTCTTATCACTGAGTGTTTGTGTTCTCAGGAGCAGATCGTGATAGGTCAGCGAGGCTGTAAGGCTGCAGTGACGAGCAACAGAGTGAGTGTTGGATTTCCTGACATTTGCATAGCAAATGGAATAATGTTGTGATTTGAGTGAATTACAGTGCTGAGCCACATACCATGACGATTTTCACTGAGAAAGGTATCAAAGGATCAAGCAGGTGTTATATACTGTCTTTAATTTGTAATTTGTTCCTCCTGATGATGTACACTTGGCCTTTCCTATAACTGTGCCCCAGTAACAGTTGAGTAAACTTGATATCAGGATCAAGTTTTCTAGCTTCTGGGTTTACATCCTGTTTAAACTGCCCACTGAATATGCGCAGTAGTGTTTCCTTCCTTGCTCCCACCACAAGTTCCTGCCTGGCCCATAGACCTTACATTGTGATGATGTCCCAGATTTTTTTTTTTTTTTTTCGATCTAAGTGAAATTTAATATAAAAACTTGATGGATCAGAAATTCATAATGGAAAGAGTCATAACTCCTGTCTTGTCCTGTCAACAGTTTTATAGATCTTTCTTTTATAATGGTGGCCTACAGGGGAAATGCTTTTTGGGCAAGTCTTTTGCTGCAATACTGCAAGTGGCCACTGGGAAAAACTGGCAGCAGGGCTGAGCAGCAAAGCCCTGTCTAGAGCTATAATAAGTCTATGGTTCAAATGGGCCCATAACGTGAACACAGTAAACATGAGCCCATTTGAATGCACAGTTTATTTGTTATTTTTACAGGTTCCCTAGCAGCATCTTTTAATTAACTTCAAACTTGGGTTCTCTTTTCAACATAAACAAGCCTCGCACACAGCACATCTAAGTACAGAAATCACGAAAGAAGAAAGCTGACCAAGGTTCTGCGGGTTAGCAATATCTCTTTTCCAGGATGTAGGCTAGCTCAACTTTTATTGGAGCACAGAGCAAGAAGGGGCGGGACTTAGGAAGGTTCACTTTTAAAAATATACTATATATTTTCTTTAAAAGACAGTAACAGTTTTTAGCAAATGTTGCTCAAACAGGAGTAAAGGAGCAGTTTTCGTTAGGGACTATTTCCAGCCACGAATGAATGAATGAGAATGAGAATAGAAATAATAATAGTAAGCAAGCTTTCATAAAACTATTCCTTGACAAATAAGAGTGTTAAACCTGCTAAATTACAAGCAATAAGCTGTAAACAGTCTGTAGTGACTCATGCCACAGAAATACTGGCATGTGTAAACACACGTGAAGGGCATCTAAAGACAAAGTCTTGTAAACAGGCCAACATTAAAGTGCACCTTTCATGCAGTGACTTACCGTAGAGGGCCTTGGCGCTGATCTTGCTGTCCGATCTGGCCACTCCACTGCAATGACAAGAAGAAGAGACAGGGTTACGCTGTACGCTCTTCATCTTCTCCCCTGCACCTCTGGATGTCACAAACCCTCTGAAAGTCCCACTCTGTCACTTCTCATGAACACAAGCCCCCAAACTATACAGTGATATACTGAGAGCAGACTGGCCAGCACTGGATGAGATTAGCCTGAGATTCTGAGCATATGGACCAGCCAGGGAGAGAGAGGGAGAGTGGAAAAGGGAGGCGGAGGGGGGTTGGTGTGGGACATGGAGGGAGGCTAGAGCCAGGAGCCCAGGCAAAGCAAACAACTCTCAACAGAGGCGCTCTGTGCCCGAGGTCCCTGACCCGCACCACCTTCTACATACTGGGTTAGTGATTCTCTGGCGACACAGAAAGGTAAACATGTGTGAGGGGAGGCAGGAATGTGTGCGACACTCACTTGGTCTGCCTCGATGGAGGTCCCGGGGCGCTCATGATTTCAGGCATCCACCTGAAGAAAGAAGAAGATGAGAGTCAGAGAGAGAAAGAGATGGAAAGAGGCTGCTGGTGGAGGGAAAAACCACCAAAATAAACACACATGATTTATCTAAGGACCTTTTAAAAGCCTGTTGCATCAGCAGAGGTGGGAAGTAGCAAAGTACAAATACTTTGCTACTCTACTTAAAGGAATAAAATCTATATTTCCCCGCTAAGCGGTCTCTCTCAAATTAAAACAATAACAAAAGATGTAGTCGGACGATGGCATGAATGGGTCGTGGGATCGATGGGTGTTATCTTCACTTTTTAACAACCACCATAGAAATCTGTCTGACATGACTAAGGTAGTAATCATGGTTATTGATTAAGTAATATTAAAGTTTTATTCATGTTACATTTAGTCATGTGTGTGTATAATGTATCCCATGTCCCAGGTATTTATAGCAACTAGCAGCTAGGTAGCCACGGCTAGCAGGTACGCACCGTTATCTTGAATAAATTATGGATTTTTCTGTGTTTTAAAATCGTTGGATATATAGAATATATATAAAATGTTACATATACAGTAATAGCTGCCCACTGCATCAGCAGAGGAGGAAACTAATGTACAAAATGTGTTAATACTGTTAGGCTACCTATATTATATTATATATTATTATATATACATTATATATTATATATATTATATATTATATTATAAGTATATTAATTTTTCTGACAACTTTTAACTTTTACTCTATATTATTTTTATTATTTTATTATTATCATTGCACACCGCCTTCCCAACATCAGATATGAGCCTAAATGGGTGAGACAATAATAATAATCAATGCATACCACGCACAACAGATGTATCAAAATGAAAACAAGCTAAAAGCCATAACACAAAACACAGGCGTGGGGCCCTCCTCATCCCCTGTTCTCCCCCTTTTCTTTGAATAAATAATAGGTCCTACAAATAAACTTTTATTCATGATGGATGCATGGTGGATGAATTGAGGACTCTCACAACCTATAGGAAAGACCCTTCTCTAGTCTGGTGGTACAGCAATGGATACTTCTGTATCTCTTGCCAGGCAGCAGCAGTAGGTTTGCGCCCAAGGCAATTGCCAACCTATGCCTAATAGTAAGTTGGCTTTGCAGAGAAACAGCTGACAGAAATGTCCTTCAGAGGGCGACTTTTTACCCTTGTACTTTGAGCACATTTCAGAGCCTTTACTTTTTCACTTTTACTTGAGTAAAGTACTTGTTTCTGTACTCCTGCTTATAAAGAATGTGTGTACTTTTACTTCCTCTGTGCATCAGGTATATTTTTTCTCTCTCAATCCACTTTGGTGAGCTCTCATATGCAGTCCATGGTATTTAAGCCTAAAAAGCTCTAAGTCTATCTCATTAAGGTTGTAGATACGGTATGCAAAGTTGAGGCGTAGTCTACTTAACAGCCTGTTCTTCCACTGTGCAGAGCCAGGTGTTGGGCCTGTGCCGCTGCTAGTCTGGGGACTGATCTAACACAATGGCAGACAGCAGGCTGATATGCACTGTGTAATTAGATCCACTCTGCTGAAGACTATATCTGCAATTAATTAATTTGGTTGCGTTTTACACCCAGCCACACTAACTATTTGATCATTAGTGCGGCCTCAACAGGGACAAACCGATGTGCAACAGAGTCTAACATCTAAATCTGAGAGATTAACGGGAGCAGGAAACAAAACAACTAAACTCTCCCGCACCTCTCCCTCTGGGGCCGGGGCCTTGTCTGTCAAGGCATGTAGTGACGCAGTTATGTAATATATATCAGGTCTACAGCACACACTGGGGCTAAACGGTTAACAATCCTAACGAGCTGTTACACAACAAAGTGGGCTCTGTCTGGTTCCCTTCATGATCATAAATGGAGTTTAACAGCACACAATATATAATTACTGATAAGTAATCTAAATTAATGGCTATAGTGAGTTGTATTTAACATGGGAGATAATAATCACCTTTAACCTGGTGTGATTTCTAGACTCTAAGCAGCCATGTATCGCTTTAGGTAACTCATTCAATTTGTATTATTAATTGGTGGCAGGAGGTTAGGATCCTGTGTCAGCAGCAGCAAGCAATTTAAGTGTTCTGCAAGAACAATCCAATACGTGAGAAAGAGTTTCTCCAGTTTTTCTCAGCCACGAACCCCTTAAAAGATAGCAAATTGAGCAGAGACCTAATATTGTCTATTATGTACATATTTTATGTTATGTGACATTTATTTCAATCATTTTCAGGGTGCATCCTCAAGCTTTTCCAGCACCTTACAGCTGTGGTAAATTACATATTTACTTCTTCATCACATTTTGTGATAGCACCCTACTGCAGAACGGTGAAATATTAAAGTGTGTGTTCGTCTGTAGGTAGACTGGGCATCCTGTACACCCTGGCTGAGCAAATATTAGACTTATTTTATTTCTTTATCTACAGAGCAAAACTTTTCAGTCAAGTAGTGTGTTATTATGAAAGTAATGCAATTACATTTTCGAACAATTTCAAGCACTTTATCCAAAAGCCAAGCACTTTTCAAAATGTTTTTAAGGATTTCCAGCAACCAAACAAACCCTGAAAATATATGCACCATGTCAACACATAATACCCAAAACATAGATATCAACACATCAAGAGAGTGTCTTTCACTCTTAGTGCATATATAAAATAAAATGTGGATTCTGATTATTTTAAATAATATGCAATAAAAATATAATATGCATATAAAATATAAAAGGCCTAATAAAAAGCAGACGACAAACAATAATAGGCCTACCCTGGGACTTGAATATGATAGGCCTATGAAATTGTTTGTGTAAAGGAAATAGTAGAGCTGCATCTTAATGCATTAGATGTCAACAATTAATTTAATCACCAACTATTTTGATCACTGAGTCATTGTTTTGAGTCGTTTTCTACAGAAAAAAATGTCCAAATTCTCTGATTTCAGCTTCTCACGTGAACATTTCTGGTTTCTTAAGAGCTCTATATCAGTAAACAGATGTTGTGGACAAAACAAGACATTTGAGGACATCACCTCTGGACTTTGGCAGGGTGTTTCCCACAACAGCTATGGACATTTCAGTATAATTTTCTAACCGGACATCACCACTCATCCATGACAGCATTATGGCTTAGATATTTTCCTCATGACATGCTCTACTTCCTGAGCCATAGAATTGTTTTTGCATAACAAGCAGTGCACATGCAGAAGGTAAATAACACAGTGTGTATGACAGTTACAGGTTACAAGTGCAGTCACTCAGGTTTATCTGTCAGCAGATCATAAACATAATCAGCCTCAGCAGATAATCTCCTTATTGAAACAAAGTAAGGCTGAATCATAACGACTCACACAGCCAGGACCAAAGACAATGTTTCTTGTTCAGATACACACTTGTTGCTACAACAAAATCTTGACTGAGAAAATGCAAATGAACAAAGAAAACTGGTCGTATTTACTTTACTAAGTGACTTCCTCTTTCTGTCCTTATCTCCCTGGTCATCTTCTCTCCTCACTATTGTTCTCAGCTCTGGCTCTCCGCCAGGTTTCAGGAGGGAGGTGAGGCCGGAGCAGGACAGGCTGGTGTCATGTGTTGTTAACCTCAGGGTAAGAGGCCCTGCGCACACCTCTACTCCACTCAGCCGAAGGTGCTTATTGTTCAGTAGTGACAACCTCTAATTCAGAGGTAATTAGATGACACAGTTACACAAAAATAGAAGCAGAGTGTGCAGGGCGCTTATCTTAGGCTTTAAGTCTGACATGTCTCATATTTAATTCTGCACCCTTTTCAAAATGACTGATAGTATCTGGCTTATTTGATTTTCATATTTAATGGAATGAGGTTAGACAAGCGCCATATTCATACTGCTTTCAGGGACAATAAATCTTTTGAGAGCAATGAGAGTAACTATGATTTCTTAAGAGTCTCTGCTTTGCTGAGCTATCATACAGTGTCATACTTCAAACTTGTGACACCAGTCATGTGGTTTGTGTTAAGGCTGGGAGATGTGGCTTATAAATAATACCTCAATATTTTTAGGGCTATTTTGCAATACACAAAATAAACTTTACTTTTAAACTTTAAACTTTAAACATCAGCAGTAAAATGCAACATACATATTAACATTAATCCAAAAACATTGTATATAATAGTAAACCACTGATTTAAACTCATCATACTATCATCTAACATGCACATTTAAAACAACCATGATTGACCACAGTGCTGTGCAGGAAGAGAATACACATTAACAGTAAGTAACAAATAAGAACAAAAACCAACAGACAACAGCCTGGATCTCAAGACATCCAAGGGCATCAGTTGCTCAACCTCAGTGCTCTAACTTGAGTATGGAAGTGCAAAAAGATCTGATAAATAAGGTCGTGCCAACTCATTTAAAACCTTAAAAACAAGCAATAAATCTCAAAATCAATCCCAAAACAGACAGGAAGCCTTTGGAGGGAGGCCAGCACTGGTGTGATGTGATCATGCATTTTCTTCTTCCAGTTAAAAGACGAGCAGCTGCATTTTATACAAACTGCAGACGACAGAGAGACGACTGATCAAGACCCAAAGAATCACAATAATCTAACCAAGAGGTAATAAAAGCATGAATGACTATCAAAGTCCTTGTCTAAAAGTCTTAACGTGACACTTCACCTCAAAATCAAAACTATATATTTTCACTCTGGCCTGCAAGTGCTGCTTGTCCATCTTGATTGTTTTGGTGTGAGTTGCATTTTTGGAGATAACGACCAGAAGTACTTTCTTTCTAATACACAGAATAGGTTTTGAGTTTTTCAAATGTATTTTTTTGGTGCTTTGAGCACCCCAGTAGTGCCATTTAGTCCCCTTATATTGGAGAGAAGGCCGAAATCTCTACGCCCGATGTTTCCCAAATCTGGCAACTCACACCAAAATGGTATGGACGGTAAACAGCACTACAGGCCAGAGGAAAAATATGTATTTTTCGATTTGGGGGCAGATAAACTGTCCCTTTAACTGGAAAAAGATAGTTTTGGCAACTGAACTAATCTGATTGTCAAATTTAAAGAATTTCTCAAAACTCACATCAATATTCTTAACAAAAGATTGATTATAAGGAGCTAAAGGGGCAAGTACACCATCAGAATCATCTAAAAGATCAGGCTGTCCAAAAATAACAATCTCATAGTGGACAACTAATCGATTAATGGACTAACTGTTGCAACTTTAATGATAACTCAGCACAACTAGACATTTTTAATGCCTTAAAAACAGCTCACACAGAATGTTAACATGAAGCCACATCAGTCTAATTAAGATTTCAACACTTTATGACATTGTCAAACTACAAAACTCAAAGATATTGTCAGCTTATGTAATGTGTGTGAAAGAAATGTGAGCGTGCTGTGATCTGAGCAGTCTGGACTTTGCTCCACTCTCCTGAGTAAGCATTTTGTGAGAGATAACTGTTATCTGATTTTATGTATTTCAGGCTGAATCACACTGTTCTGTAATGATATCTGGTGATGATGTTACAGGTGTACTCTGGGTGTACAGGTGCAGTCAGTGTGGAAAGTGTGAGTGCATTCTCTGAATCAGGTTCCCAGAGAACCAACAAAAATCAGGTCAGATTTCACAGGCGTGATCCCTATTTGTTCACATGTAATCCTCCCAACACACGGAGAACAACCATCTTAACCAATTAAAAAAACACTGATTCTCAAAGCAACAAGTGTTTCTCCTTTGGTTGTTAATGTGTGGCATGTCATGAGGTTACTCATGAACGTGTTGAACCCAAATGAAAGCACATTCCTCTCAGCAGCACAGAGCTAAATGCTGTCATTACAGTGTGAGCGACATCAGATTTAAATGTATGGTAACTACATGCAGTTTTCTTCAACTTGAATCAAACAGAACATCAGTGAATAAGAATCCAGTACCAAATGTTAGTGTGTGAAACGATCCAAAGATGAATTACTGCACAAGTTCAGTATAGCTGCAATTAAAAATTATTCTCATTAATAATGAGAATCTGTAGATTATCTTCTAGATTAATCAATTTGTTGTTTGATCTAAAATGTCATGACATGGTGAAAATGCTGATCAGTGTTTTCCAAAACCCAAGATCACATCCGCAGACATCTTTTTTGTCCACAACCCAAATTTAATGATAAATACTAAACTCCCTGATGTGTCAGAATGGGTATTCCACAAGGCTCGATCTTGGGGCCTTTGCGTTTTTAACTTATACGTAGATGATTTACCATCATGACCCAATCATTTATTTATCAGCTAAAATAGCCTTGTGCAGTAGCAGGGACTTTAAAAATTAAATGGAGTATCTAAATGGCTAAATAATAATAATAATGTAATCCTTAATATTAATAAGACAGTGTCACTGTGATTTTCTACAAGACAGAAACCAAAAGACAATCTAAACAGATCATGAGGAAATAAAGTAAGTCGAATCAGTCAAATCTGAGCTGCTTTAGAATGATAAGACAATACATACAGACAATTCACCCCAAATAAAAAACACATATTTTTCCTCTGGCCTGTAGTGCAATTTGTCCACCAACAGTGTCGTGTGAGTTGCAGAGTTTTGGAGATGTGGGCTGTAGATGTCTGCTTTCTCTCCAGTATGATGGTACTAGATGAGACTAGTCCTGTGAAGCTCAAAGCGCATAGAAATACATTTGAAAAACTCAAAATAATCTGCAGACCTTGTTGTGAGCAGATTCATGGTAACTGCTTTCTTCCTGCAATAGAATCTACCGGAACTACTTTAGAATTTAGTTGAACTACTTTATTTCTTTCTAATAGAAAGAAAGTAGTTCCCATATGAAACTGCTCACAACAAGGTCTGTGAACTGTCTTGAGCAAACAGGACACGATTTTTGAAAGAGACACTGGTTTTGAATTTTTCAAATGGACCTTTTGGTGCTTTGTTCACCACAAACTGAGTGCCATTTAATCCCATTACATTGGAGAGAAGGCAAACATCTCTACTTGTGATATCTCCAAAACCTTGCAACTCACATTAAAACAATCTAAATGGATAACTAGCACGACAAGCCAGAAGAAAAATGTGTATTTTTGTTTTTGAGGTGAACTGTCCCTTTAAGTAAAAAAACCTAACCAGGGACAGGGGTTTTAGCCTTCTAAAAACCTGCTACAATGTTTCTTTCATTATCTCTGGTGAATAAATTAATAAATAAAAAAAATAATTAAAAATTGAGTTACTGTCATAGCTGAGAAACTGAAAATATTCACATTTAACAAGCTGGAACCAGAGAATTTTGACTATCTTTTTTTTTTGTTGAGAAAATGACCTATTAATCATTATCAAAATAGCTGGTGATTAAATTAATAGTTGACAACTAATCGATTAATTGTTGCAGCTCTAAATTTAAGTCTCAAAATCTGCAGCCCTGATCACAAAATATTTATAAGGTGCTGACAGTTAAGATCTATTGGGAGACATTTCATAGGCTAATACCATAATAAACCATTGATAATAATTATCTCAATTAACGAGTAATGAAAGTGATCTCAAACAAACATAAAGTCATAAAAGAGCTCAGAAAATAGCAACCAGGCAACTATCTGCTGAGGAAGACCATATAATACGATCGAAAGCTGCACAACATTCACTCAAAGGAGATTTGTCAAGTGGACTCATGTTTATCTGAGTCTGCGACACCATTAAATATAGAAAGTTGTATCCCCTCATTCACATGCACTCACAGTGGTGTTGTCCGGACGGGATGCTCAAGGTGACAAACGTGGTCGAGACTGAAGCATCAGCCTGCCATCACAGCCTCCTGCAGCCGATCAGGACGATAAACTCCACAAACTGTCGATAATTGTAAAAACCTGGTTGTTTGTTTGTATTGACGCAGAGCAGCTGAAATCCAACACTGTAAACTGAACAGTTGCCGTCCAGCTCAGAGAAGAGCAGGACGTTTAGTTGGCGTTTGTTTCCAGGAACTCAGTGAGTCAGTGAGTCGCTGAGGAGGCACCTTGGGTCGAGAGCAGGTGAGTGATACGAGAGTCTGCAGGTAACTCAAGCTGGCAGGGGAGGAGCTCGACTGTATGGGGGTGGGTTGGTCCCTGTCAGCTTTTGTCTTCATGCTGAGAGTTTGGATGCATGTTGATGCAACACATGTTTCTCCATTACATAAAGTAAGCTAACGACAATAGGCTACATGTACTTACCAGCTACCACCATGTAGTGTGCTTTATTTTCTCATACTGATACTGTAAATCTCTTCTTCTATTAACGCCATCATTTGCTTTGTTTGTTATTTTATTTTAACCTTTATAATTTTTTATTGATCTATTTTTTTTGTCGAGTTATTATCTGTCTATCTATTTCGTTGATTATTTATTATTTTAATTGCTTGTATTATCTTGTTGAATTTATCTTTTATTGCTCTTCTTGTTTATCTTTTATAACTTTTTAATGTTGTCTTCCTCCATTCATTTTTTGTTGTTGTTGTTGTTGTTGTTTTTGTATGCATTAGTCTCTATAGTCAAGTTTGTTTGATTGGTTGATATTTGAGACATCACATATGGCCTGCAAATGAATTTGAGTTTTGGCCAGTTCTTCCTTCTTGTTTGATTTGAAGTTTTAATGTATTTTTGTTAAGTATTTCAAAAGAAAAAAGCAGAAATTGCAAGAAGAGTTGACAACAGTTTTCTTTCTTTCTTTAATCATAATGTGAGCCTCTGATTTATATTGGGACCCTTTGTGTGACCCTGACCCCCAGGTTGGGAACCACTGCTGATAATAGATAGAAATGCATAATATGGCTGAAAATCATATTATGATTACATTGACAGATATTGGAATTGCAATATGTGACTGTTTTATTTGGGATGGTAATTTTTTCCATTTCATTTTCACCAACAAAAAAAAAAAAGATGTAAAAATGATGATAATGTGGTTTTTGCTGGGGTCTCTACCTCACAAGCATGTTTCATTACATCTGGAGAACATGATTTGTAGGCTGTGACATCTCAGTAGCACTAAACAGCATGTTGTGACACATTTTACCTTTTAGATTTTGTACTTGGCCATATTGTGATTTTGACAACATTTCAACTGATGGTTCAGCCCTAATGCATGATAAATGTTATAACAAGTCATGGATTAATTTAATTTCCACAGGTTTCCCATTGTGCAGCAAAGTAGTGATCAGGTCTGAACTGGTTGGATTCAGCAGGGTGAATGAAAGAGGAGCAACAGAGTGGAACACTGCCCAGGTTTCAGTGTCACTGGCTGCTAAGAATGACCACTCTTTGTCCAGCTGCAGAGTGCTGTCCCTGCAAAGAAAATCATTAGGGTAATGCAGCTGCCCTCTTTCAGGTATAGAACTGAACGTGACCATCAATGCAACCACTTGAATCATCATGTTTTGCCAAAATTTAAAAAAGAAAAAAGAAAAAAAGAACAGATTCCTTATGATATGAGCAGTGAGAGAGTATTTAAAGAGGAGATATGAATGGTTGCACACTCACACACCGGTTTGACCTCCAGTCAGTGAAACGCACACAAGTGTTTGTCCGTGTGCTCGGTTGTTGCTCAAGCACAGGTACTCTGAAATGTGATTTGTTTTGAAACTGGTTACTTTGGAAACGTTGGCATTTGGTTTGATAATTAACTTGAGCCGTCAGCAGTGAGAAATAACCTGTTTGAAGAATGTGGGTTAGGAAATGACTAATAGTTGCAACACTAAAAAAACTTCACTGAGATCTTGTTGATGATCAGTTTTAATCTGACATCAAACATGCACACTTAAAAGTTTAAGGAGCCAAAATAAACTGTTAATTCTTAACCTGGAATCATCTTCTGTCACAGTCGCAATTTGTGATTGTAGTGCAACTGTACACACTTTATAGATCAATAGCCATATTGCATAAAATACCCCAGAATCTGGAGATTGTTTTGCCTGGACATTTCAAACTATGATACATATACAATGAAATCCATGTTGGATACTCACCAGTCATGGCATTATAAGATGTCAGATCTGGAGCATCTCTTATTTCTGGATTGGGACCACTTTAACACTATCAGTATATGGAGTTATGCTAAAGAGTTATGTTCTGCCATAGATCATATTTTAGCCAAATACTGAGTCTATATATTTCATTATGAGGCATGAGGTCATAATCAGATATCTTATTTAATGTGTATGCAACACTGGATGTTATCTGGACACAGTATACTATATGAGGCTAATGCTGGCTGAGTATTTGACCTGCTATAAAGCATATCAAAAAAACTCCATTTATATTCTAGTTATGATCCAGATTTTTTTTTTTTTTTTTTTTTGCAAGAATTTAAAAAAAGATATGTCTGAATTCTGGAGTAATTTGCACAACAAAAATGTAAGACAAAACTATTAAAATCAGAGTCACTAATCAAATCTTAATCAAAACAATTCTGCCCTCTACTGGATAAAAGATGAACAAATATAAAACTTATTACATGTAGTTTGTTTAATATAAATAATCAATAGTAACACAAATATATTTTTTATCTTTGACACATGTAAAAAAATATACAAAAGGACATAAGTAAATACTCAATAAGATAAAACTCTGTTACTCTGTTTCTAAGGCACAGAAGTCTAACTGTAGCAAATCCCTGAGATCCTCACAGCACTTTGAAAAGCTAAAATACTCACTTTTTCAACATACATTCCCCACATTATAACTATTATAGAAATGCACTTATAAAAATAACAGTCTGAACAAACAGTATTCACGTTACAAATAGTCAATATTGAAAGTTATTTAAATTTCTGACTGTACCAAAGACATGCAGACAGCCTGCGAGTTATATATGAGCTATAACATACAGCATAATGATGAAGAGGAGGCTTCTTCATGAATAAACACTGAAAGACACAAAGAGGACAAATAAAAATGTTATTATATTACATTTAACTGTACCTGAATAAATGTAAAGAACATTTAACATGTTGATTTATTAATGTATTTGATTGATTTATGAATATATTTGATTGATTTGTGAATGCATTTGATTGATTTTTGAATGTATTTCAGCCAACAGCCACATGAATAAACAATATCCATCCCCTCAGAATAAAGGGTTGGATTATTGTCCTTGTGTCTGTCTTGGGAGGAAAATTTGAGGATGTGACGACATGGTACAAGGTATACAGTATCACTTGAATGAATGCCACGCGAATCAATAATTCAAACAAGTCCTAAAGAGAACCAGGGCTTATTTCAGCCACGAACAAAAGGGGGGACAAAAGAAAAGCTCAGTGCTGTTCAGCATTCCAAAACATAGGTATGAGATGCTAATTGCGTCAACATATCTTGTCAATCAAAACAAATGGAGCCTAAAATGTAGGACAGTCTCTTCATGTGATAATCAAGTGTGTTATCTGTGTTTGATACCAGATATTGTAATTTGCCGACCTGTCTGTCATTTATTCTGACATGCAACCACGTAAAAAAAAAGATTGTTTGTGATCTCACATGTCATGTAATCCAATAAATGCTTCTTCATCCATCATGGCTGCTGAGGTTTAATGTCTAAAATGTCTATGAGAGTGGCACTGACCTGGCCAATCTGGCTAAAGTGCTGAAAGCCAGGATTCCATCTAGGCCGTAGACAACGACTAAGATACTGCTGATGATTTCATCTAGCTTCATCACGTATGTCTGCCACACCAGGAAGTAGACCGTCAGAAGGATAGTTATTCCCGTTGCAACGAGGTTAGCCAGAATGTAGCCCTCGCTCTCTGACAGGTTGCCCTTCACACCTGCAGACATGAGCCAGACACACAGGATCAAACATGGTGGAAAGTTTACAACAGAAGGCCTGTGTTACAAACTGGGGTCATGCAGTTTAAAGGACGTGGGCATTTACTTGGCAGAGATGGAAATGATGATATTAGTTGTATTATGCTGGATTCAGTTTTTTTAGCTATACCCACACTAAGGATTAAAATAAGGATAACGCATGCACTTTTTCTCTTACTCTTGTGATTTTGATCAAATTAAAAATCGTTCAGTCCTATAGGCTACTATCTTTATTTTTTAGTCAGCACTGTGTTATTGCAGCATGGTGATGATGTTCAGAGAGTCGATTGTTTTGGATATAGTTGATGCATTGGATGTAGTCATGAATTTGACTGTTACTTTAAACTTGCAGAAAAATATGTTTAAAACATTAAATCTTTCCCCAGACTTAAATGGAAAGGTGGAAATGAATATTTACACGCAGCTGCACAATATGGTAATATTGTGATTATTTTGATGCAGTCAAAACTACGATATGCTTTAGAAAATGGATGGTGAGCAATATTATAGTATTATGATCAATCAGCAGAAATTGGCACTGCCTTTTTGTTTATGGGACTATAAGATGCTATATAAGAGGCACAGTGATCTATGCTGAAGTGGCAGCATGCTCATGAAGAAGACATGCTTAAAAGTCGATCATGGTTCAATATGTGACTCTGCTCTCTCACCACAGAAGAAATGGATGATGTCCAGAGCAGCCAGCAGGAACAACAGACCCACATCACAGGCCAGAGCATCAGCAGGGTAAGACAGCACCAAACCTGACAGAAACACACACATTCAAAGGTTCATGATCAAAAACACTTGGTGCAGTAGAAACGTGGAGCTGTGTTACATGTTGAGCACTCAGCCACTCACTCTTTCTGATGATTAAGCCGAGGGTAAACAGGAAATAGAATACAAAGTAGACTGATGTTAGGTACAGGAGCAGCTGGAAAGTAACAGACGACAGCTGGATGCTGAGTTAAGGTGTTTTATCAGTCATCATCACTGACAGAGAGAGACATCTGTCCTTTCGGGAAGACTTTACTTCAGGCATAACCTACTCAATTCAATGAAAAGGATACTACATTGGCTGGTCTTCCTGGAGAGAGAGACACACACAGAAAATAAATTAACTTATCTCATTTTGAACGTCATTGCATTAACACAATAAACCAAAGTAACAACATTAATGCCCGCTCTACTTAAAGTTAATAGTAAAATTACTCTCATAGCGATTGAATGTAAAAGTGTCTCTATAGCAACGCGTCCACCTACCTCCGACGGTCATCGCCATTTTGATTTTTTCCTCAGCCTGTCGTAACGAGAAGGGAACACCAGATTCGCGAAAGGTTTCGCGAGAGTGATCATTTTAACCCCGCTAGGTGGTTTCCTTATCACTAAACAAGTCTTTTCTTTCACTAAATCTACCAGATCTGGACCCCAGCGTTGTCATATTGTAAAACACTGATAGATTGTACAATGTACACGATGAAGAAAAATGCCAAAACTCGCGAGAGTTTCGCAAATCAAGGGTTCCCTTCTAGACACGACCCTTCGTTCCTAACCGAAAAGGTAAACGTCTCTACCTGCTGGCTGGAAGATGAACTACAACCAAAGAGCACAGTCAAAGAACGGGAGAAGTGTACAGATAGCCTAAGTACTCTCACACTGCTTAAACTGTGTAAGATAAGGGGCCCTATCTTGCTGCTTGGTCTAATGTGCATGTTGAAAGTGCAAGACTCAATGGATTTCATTAATTCAAGGTGTTTCCAAATCTACATTTGCCATCTTGCCAGGGGTGAAGGGTTATCCTGTCCTGTCCTACCCCTTGCGCTAGCAATGCACAGTGGGATATCAACTGTCCCCAAGTGCCTTGATCAATTCGTGGGCGAGTTTCAGCACACATACAATAAACCAATCAGAAAGTCAGCTCTCATCACATTTAAGAAGCAGGAGCTTGGGACGGTCACAAGCGACCCACCACTAGCAAATCGACTCATGAGCCACTCTTTTAGTTCTGTATTTTTAAACCCATAAGAAATCTTACTATGGTACAACTACCATGGTAGTAACATACTAACTATGGTATTTTTGACAGTACCATGGTACACACTATGATATGCGCAATGGTACATTGTGAAGGCAACACATGCTGTATAAACCATAGTAAACAGTTGGTTATGTATTAGGGTATAAGTGCAATGGTACTGCCAAAATGGTATACAATGGTATATACTATAGTTAACTTTGGTAAAATCTGTTATGGGAATCCCCCAAGACGAAACTGGCAAAAGGGTGGGACTGAGAGAAAAAAGTGTGATTACAAATCTGTCTGTTACTTCAGCACCATGGATCTATCAATACACAGCACAGTGAGGCTACTGATATTTCAGAGCAATGGTCGGGGTCATAGATTCTAATTCACACAAAATGCAGATTAGACTAATATTCAGCTACACAACATATCTGTTCCTGCACTTTCTACCAGTATGGGATGGACAGGGGGTGGCAGGTTAACAAGGGGGATGCGTTTTGGTGTAGTGTAAATATTTATTTTAACCAGCTGACTGAAAATGGATGTTAATGTCTGCTGGATTTTTAAATAGGTTGACATGTTTGCCAACATGTTTGCTTTAACAACTTTATAAAGGGATAATTTATTGATGATTTTTTCCAGCTTGCTCAGCTGCCCCTAAGTGGTCATGAAAATAATGAGGTGGAGGCTAATAACCCAACATTTTTGGTATATTAGGACAAAAATTATCATGTTGCCTAAGCTAGGCCTGTGTACTTTTAAAATGATGACTTCAACATTACACACCCAAAAAATGTTTGCCACTTAGGAAGACTTTGTTTGACTTAGCTACATTTATTACCTAAAATTTAATATTTAACCTTGTGGGGACCTGCTTTTTGTCTCGAATAGGAGATGAGTCTTCATAATGTGTAAACAGGGTTTATATCCACACAACATGCTAGGTTAGTACAAGTGGTTACACACACACACTCTCTCTCTCTCTCTCTCTCTCACGTACACACTCACAGATGCGGTTACAGAGCTATATGAGATAAGAAATATAGAATACCAAAATGAACTGCTTTAACGTAGCCAGCTGTTTCATTGTCCCCTGCAGCCTCTATCTGTTTCTCTTTCTTGCTTGTCCTCTGAAACAATCTGCATAGTGTGGCTGGAAGAACGGAGGCGTTGTTTGGGTTGAATGGAGGAAAAGCAGAGGGGTGGAGGGGTGGAGAGGGAGATGCTCCAGCTGTGGGGGAACAAGACAACACAACAGCATCTCACATGTGGGTGAGGGGGTGGGGTGGGCGTCAAGGCTGTGGGGGCTGCACACAGTGGCATTGTTATAAGGGGGGGGGTGGGATGCAGCTGATAAGGTTTAGAGAAATGGATCATTCCCTCAAATCCTCCCCTCGGGAAGCCTTGACACAAAACACTCCTGTTGCTGTATGGCTGTTTAAACTGGAGGAATTCACAGAAGACTCTTAAACCACTAAAACAAACTGTAGATCAAAGTTTCACAAACATTTTTATGCTGCTAGATCAGGGAGAGAGAAAATAGTTATTTTTAGGACTATGAATCAGGCTAAACATGACAGCACATAGTGACATTACATCAAGTGTGTTGGAATGATTTTTCCTCAGGCCTGTCCATGCTGTTTTTATCAAGTTTTTTCATAAGATTCAAGCACACAAATCTATTTGATTAAATTTTCAATTATCCCCAAATCACAATTTGTTTGCTTTAAAATATCTTTGGAGCCTCTTTTAGGATATAAGAAAAACCTAAATTTACAAAAACCAAGAAGAAAAAAGGGAGAAGTATTGGGGAAGCAGCAGAGGATGGAAAGTCATGAAATAGTTGTCATATACAGAACAGACAGAAGTAGAATTACAACAGTTAATGAGTCTATTTAAAGTGATTTGGGGCCAATGTCAATACTGATAAGCGGGAGTAAAAAAAAAATCCTATATTGAGAAATCAGCCAATGTTCTTTATACAGAACGTAATATACAGAATATAGAATATATACATAAACAGATTTTTCCCCAATGATCCCTCTAAAGTGGTTGGTGTTTATAACAAAGATCTGTAATGGAGGCAGGACATTTTACAGTTTAACAATAAACTTGTCCAAAGTTATATCAAGGCACTGAAACAGTAAATTTTCACCATTTTTTAAAAAAAACAATTATAAATAACTATAAATAAAAGACACAGTTAGAGCAAAAGTTATGCATATAATAAACCTGAATTAAGAAAAGAGATCAAATATACACACAATGCTGCCTATAAAACTAACACAAACAATCTGCATCATGTTTTGTTTAAAAAACGTTTTCTGATGTCGGATGTCGGATGTAAATATGATTATAGAGTGTGGTCTAGACCTACTCTATATGTAAAGTGTCTTGAGACAACTTTGTTGTGAATTGGCGCTATATAAATAAAATTTGATTTGATTTGATTTGATTTGATGGCGGCAACATACATGCTGATACCAACATTGACCGATATAGCTGTGATAGGCCAGTATTGGGCTGATGATATCAGTCAACTGATTTATCTGTCCAGCTCTTATTTAAAGTTAGTGCCCACACAGTTTTAGAGCATCATAATAATTTTCTTTCCTGTTAAACTGTTCAGGCACAATATTTTCATTTCAAATATCGAGCCTTCAAGTAGGGCTTCAACTGTTATTTTAATAATGGATATATTGTGCTGATTATTTTTCTCTGATTAATCGTTTTATGAAATGTCAAAAAGTAAAAAAGGCAACACAACTTGCCAGAGAATGACTTCATAATGCTTGATTTGTCCGTCCAATAGTGCAAAACACAAATGTATTTCATTAACTAACACGAAGAAAAGCAGCGAATTTTCATACTTGAGGAGCTGCTACCCACAAGTTCAGACAATTTTGCTTGAAAAATGTTTGAAATTATAAATCCTTAATCAAAGTAGTTGCCGATTAATTTTCTTTCCGTGAATAATCAATCCACTAATTGTTGCAGCTCTTTGTACCAGGTCGTTGTGACTTAAATAGTATTGTTAACAGGTTGCAAATTTAACTTTTTGTCCACCGGCCAAATGGCAAGTGAATGCTCAAATTTTACCAGCAACTCAGTAGATTATCATGGAGATTTTGGGCTGGTAAGTGAAGCAAAACTACCAGCCAAGTGTATATTTTACCAGCATTTGGCAGGTGGATGGCACTAATTTTGGTCCCAGATTGCAAAGAAATCAGAGTAAGGTCATTGTAAACTAACAGAACAGCAGACACGCGTCTCTGCAATAACTTTTTCTTTGTCCGGGAATATTTGCAGCAGCAGCAGCAGCCTGGCGCACATCCCTCACCTGCCTCAGCTCCTCTCCTCCGACTCTGCGCTGCTGCACACATCCTGAGTGAGAGGAGGGAGAGGCGCAGGAGGAAGAGAACCAACACAAGAGACTTAAGAGTCAAGTTTAGACAACTTTTCCGTAGACTTTTCTTGTTAAAAGACGTATATTTTCCTGTCGACTTTTCAGGGTTTTTTCACAGGATGATGATATTTTTTGCGCAAGTAAACCAAAGCTTATTATGAAGCTTGTGAGAGCTGAAGTGAAGGTGCGTCTGAAGGAAAAGTTTTCTGACTTTTGACTCTTTCTTATATGGATTTTTGTTGGCACCTTAATTTTTTAAAAAGTTTTAAAGTTATCATCGCCTTTGCCACGGCGTCATTGGAGGCGTTTGGCTGAGGGACGTCAATCCAGTGCCAATAAGTTTCTGAACAGGAGACAGAAGTTCTCCGCATGAAGCGCCGGATTTATGTGAACTAAAACAAGAAGAAGTCACCGTAAAGAAAATCATCTGGATTCAGCGATGTACATGTGAAAGTTTCCCCGATCCGAATTGATTTCGTTCGGACGAGGGGAGACTTTGATGGATTTTTTATGTGGGACCCGCTAGGATGGACGTGGTAGATGAAACAGAAGCGTTACAGAGATTTTTTGAAGGTAAGAACTCCTGATTATTAGTGTATATATACAAGAAAATGTATTAATACAGATCATTATTAAAACTCATTGTATATAAAGTTGATAAAAGAGCGGAAAGGTGTGATATTTATTACTTTTAGATTCATTTGACTTCTAAATAATTGTTTTATTGAAGAAGTAAAATGTGTTTAAGTGTCATCTCTTGTTAATTCTAGTTGTTAATTCACTGAATATACAGCCTGGTTTAAACTATTATGATTCACCCCACATGTCAGGTGGTTAACAATAATAATAATAGCTATAATATTTGTGACTTTCAGGTAAAGATTTCCCAACATTAATGTACAGTTCACTTTGTTTTCCACTTCTCCTCTTCCTCTTAAAAACTTCACATGCAGAGGAAGGCAGGAGGGTGAACGGGTGCGGGGAGCAAAAGTGCTGGTGATGGGTAACAGATCAAGTTAAACGGGGAATCCTACAAGAAAAAAAAACGAGGTGGAGGAGGAGGGTGGGGTTGAGGGTTGGAAGGGTGTAGGAATTCAAGTCAAGATAAATGGTGTGTTTTGCAAGGGTACTGTGGCACAGTGATGTGTGTGTTAGAGAGACAGACATGAACAATGTGATTTTAACCAGTGACAGGTGTAGTGTTGTTCATCAGCCAAAGCCAGTTCAGAGAAGTGATCATTTAAGTTTATTCCTATAAAAACAGGTTTATAAAGATACATTATTATATACTGTGATTTGAAATAATTTTTCCCACATACAAAACAAGAATTTCTCCTCTATCACATCCCTGACTTACCAACCCTTGTTAGTACATCTAAGCTGAATTGCGCACAATTTGAAGATATTCAGGACGTTGTGAACTGTATTCCAGCCATCATATTCCTGTTTGAGCTGCAACTATTAGCTGATTAATCAATTAGTTGTCAACTATAAATTAATTACCAACTATTGTGATAATTCGTTAATTGTTTTGTGTCTTTTTTAAAAGAAAAAATATCAAAATTCTCCAATTTTATGTGAATATTTTCAAGTTTCCTTAGTACTCTATGACATTTTAGTGAACAGCTTTGGGTTGTAGACAAAACAAGACATTTTAGGATGTCACCTTGGGCTTTGGTAAAACAAATGAATATTTCCAACATTTTCTGTCAATTTACAGACCAAAAAACGTATTAATTAATAGAAAGAGAAAATGATTGACAGATTATTCAGTAATAGAAATAATTGTTAGTTGCGGCCCTAAATTTTACATGTCACAGGCAATATGATCACATTTTGTCACATTTGTTTGAAAACTTTTTCACTCTGCTCTGATTTAGAGCTTGCCACAGAAAATTCACACCTTACTAATAGTTTTTTTAAAAGAAACTTAATGTCAAATGTTGCAGGAGAAGTCAAGTGCACATAAAAACACACATCATGGTTTATTTATAATAAGTTTTCTGCAGAGGGACTTAACACTTGGTTATAGTATACACAGAGTGTTGACTCAAATATACACAGCCATCCATGACTGTCAGAGGTTCCTCGCCATTCTGGCAGGAATTTAGTGTGTTTACATTCTTGCATTGGGAGTAAGAGAGAGTTCTTACTTTGGCTTTATTTCAGCCACTTTTTGCTTGTACTAAAATGTCAACTTGTCCATGAGAAGTACACAGTAGGTGCCGCCTTAGATGCTTATTTTTTTATTTACTTGTTCTTTCTTTTAACTAAGCCTAGCAACTCCTAATTGTATCTTTCTCAGATCTTGGATTCAGGCCTTGAATTTAAAGGGACACTTCAGCCCAAAATCCAAAATACATATTGTTTGTATGGCCTGTGGTGCTGTTTATCCATCTAGATAGTTTTGGTGCGAGTTGCAGAGTTATTAAGATATTGGTTGTAGAGATGTCTGATTTCTCTTGAATTTCTTGAAAGAGATAGTGGTGTTGAATTTTTCAAAAGTATTCTTTGGCTTTTTTGAGAGAAGGCAGGCATCTCTACGGCTGATATCTACAAAACACTACAACTCACACCAAAACAATCTAGAAGCATAAATAGCACTACAGGCCAGACCAGAAATATGTATTTTTGTTTTTGGGGTGAACCGTCCCTTTTAAATTGGTGACAAAAAGTCATATAAATAAATCTTTGATTATATATATGAGACAATCAATCAATTAATTGATTTTGATCTTGCCCTTTACCTGAAGGAGACACACACTCGCACAGAAGTGCACACACGCAGCACTTTAATGGATTTCAGCACTGATAAACTGTGTTTTAATCGGATTAGTGAAATATGTATACATTCACACTAATGCACAGTGTACATTCCTGGCATAGCCTCGGTGGCTGTTAAAACACAATGAGGTGAGACTGGTGTTTCTCCTCTCGCTCTCTCTGACTCCATTAGAGTGACAGTGAGCAGACAGGGTGAGGAGGTGAGATACTGCAGACTCAGGGTGGAGGGAGACCGGCCTGTTGAGAGAAACCCAGCTAACCCCCTCCAAAACTTGACCTTCTCTTCTCTGACTCACTTAGACAACAAACAGTCGTCCATATAAACATGTTCACTCAGACAAAGGATCATGACTTTTATTGCTGTTGTGTTACTTCAGGTAGTGTCCCATCCTAAATTAACCAAACGCTTGATTAAATGACAACCCACACAGTTCACCTCCGATTTAAAAAAAATACATATTTTACCTGTAGTATCCTTTATCCATTTAGATTGTCTTGGTGTGAGTTGCAGAGTTTTGGATATATTGGCCTCACCCAAATATAATGGAACTAGATGGTGCTCAGCTTGTGGTGCTCAAAGCACCATAAAATGTGTTTGGAAAACTCAAAAGCAATGTCTCATTATAGTATTCACGACCCGGTTACTCAAGATAATCCATAGACCTTGTTGTGAGCAGTTTCATGTAGGAACTATTTTCTTTCTACTGTCCACCAACAGGATTACTGTGCATAAGTAAGTGTGCATCTACTCATGGATGAGAGGCTTGTTCTTGTGACAGCGCAGGATGTAAACATTAATGGTGTCATCCTTGGCTGAGCTGTAACCTCTTGTCCATGAGAAGATGCATGCTTCCTTCTATGTGGCGATTTGGTTGGTGGGTGTAGTTTGGTAGGAAAAAATTTCTTTCATGAAGCTTATGACAGGTCATGATTTCTGGTAAGAGATATTGCCGTCGAGTTTTTCCACTGTATTTTTTTAGTGCCTAGTTCCTAGTTCCATTATATTTGAGAGAAGGCAGATATCTCTACAGTCAATATCTCCTAAACTTGGCAACTCACACCAAACCACAGATTACTTTCAAGAAACGGTCATGCAGATAAGTAGTTTTTGCTGCTGCCATGAATGTGGATCCAGCTGACATTAGACTGCATATAAACTAGAATAAGGGTCTACATCTCAGGGCAGCGGCTCTGTAAGGCTGGACTTCGGCGCAGCAATGTCTAAAATAATACCAACAGCCAATAATGTTCTTGATTAAAGCTGGATAGGCAGTTTATTTTGGTGTCACTGGACAAAAGTTAAAATAAAAACATTTAAGCATAATGTATTTCAGGAGGTCTGAGAGAAAACTAGACTTCTGCTCCTCCTCTTGTCTCTGTTTTAATGCTTTAGAAAGACTGGCCAATAGTTGATTTTTTAATCGCATTCCCAAGTATTTTACAATCTGGGAATGAAACTCAACGATCAACCACCTTCGAGCCACCGACCCAAAGAGTTGATAATTAGTCTGTCTCCAGAATCACTTACTGGACCTTTAAATTGTTAGTCTATAAAGTATCAGAAAAGAGTGAATTAAGTCCATCACAGTTTCCTCAAGCGATGCCTTCAAATGTCTTCTTTTGTCAAACCAAAAGTCCAAAACCCAAAGATATTCTGCACAGTTTACAGCCACATAATAAGACAGAGAAAACCAGCACATTCTCACAGTTGTGAAGTTGGAATCAATGTGTTTCTGGTGATTTTACTTGAAAAAATTCTGCAAATAAGTGATTATTCAAATAGCTATAAATTCATTTCATGTGGATTGACAAAGTGATCAACCAATACATTGTTTCAGCTCTGGTGAAAATGCTAATGTGCTTAAAATGACAATGACAATGCTAAAATACTGATGTTTAGCAGGTATAATGTTTACCAACTTGACCTCTTAGTTCATATTAATTGCTGCTATTTTAGCACAAAAGGAAGTAAACTGAGGGAATTCATTCATTCATTCATTAACATCATTGGTTTTGTAGATATTTGGTCATAAA
The DNA here is from genome assembly GCA_027495735.1 of Lutjanus campechanus. Taxonomy (NCBI): domain Eukaryota; kingdom Metazoa; phylum Chordata; class Actinopteri; order Lutjaniformes; family Lutjanidae; genus Lutjanus; species Lutjanus campechanus. The sequence continues at coordinate 33,060 of JAJHUR010073764.1, forward strand.
TTAAAGTACTGGACAAAGTTCTGACCTTATAGTTATTATTAAACATTAACTGCCAGAAATAAAACTGTGAGCATATTCATCTCCCAACCACTTGATTCAAACCACATTCTTGCTCATTTTCCTTTTAAAAGATGAACAACTCATCACCCGTGTAACTATATTAAAATCCCTATTAAGATCCACTGTACTCCCACAGTAGTTGTGAATCACGGAGCGAAGGCTGTCATCCATCTTGGAAAACCCTGCGTGAAACAAGTTTAGATGGTTCCTCTGATTTATAGGTGTAGCAGTGAATTGCAGTTAGAGGAATGTATTGTTTTAGAGCAGCCAAGCTTACAGTGCTTATATGAGTAGGTCGTATTTTTCGTTGTTGTGCCTCACTCCCATCAGTGCTGACTGCCAACTGAGTAATCCTCAGCCAGCGGATGGTGTTGGTGGGTGAACTGGACTTCATGAGATCAATTCATTTGTTTCTATTCATGTGTGTCAGTGTGTGTAATGATTCAAAGAAAGGCTGTTGTTGAAAAACAGCTGGTGTGCTGCATCCGAGTGTTGAGTTCATCCTATATCATATTATACACTGGCATACATATAAATAACGCAACTACAGCCATGATGACTGCAGGTGTAGTTAAGAAACAAAAAAGTTTTTATTCATCTAGTTTACTTGAGCCTACTCTCTTGACTGTTTAAATTCTGAGCATTATCAGTCTAATAAGTCTTCTTCTTCTTCTTCTTCTTCTTCTTCTTCTTCTTCTTCTTGCTCTGTATGTTATTTTTTGAATTTTTTGCATTCTTTTGCCATTTCTTTCCCTAAACTAGTGCTGCCCGAAGTGGGGCCCATGGGCCAAAGTTGGCCACCATAAGGTTAGATTTGGCCTACTAGATATTTCTTGTGAGGAAAAAAAAATATTTTGTTAAATTATAATATATATTACTGGCTTTTTGTTTGATTTTTTGTGAGGTAAAATGTTCTTTAAGTAGGATCCCCAATCATTATAATTGACCCGCTGCCAAACCCATGTAGAGAGTTTGGCGATATATCTGTAATGTTTGCCCCAGACTATAGTACAGTATGTCAATCAACCACTCAGGCATGTGAAACCAAAACGAGACGCTGTAATCTGAATTGTGATTTGGTCCCATAAGTGCTGGAGTTATAGGAACTGGTGCCATATTGGCAGCAGGTGTTAGTACCCAACCCTAGTCCTGGAAATCCATCACAGTGCGGAAGCTAGATACTTTTGAAATGCTTTTTCAACTTTGATCTTGAGGGAATCTGAGCATGGCGGGCGGAGTGACATGTTGCTCCGCAAGTCAGTTAATTAACTGGTGCTTTCACCATTTTGGATCTTAAATATACAAAACAATAGGTGTTTGCTTTTGGCCTGTGGCTCAACCTTAAGTTTCTTTTTTTTTAGGGAAAAAGTTTCGTCCCCCCTGCCCTATACTTCCCCCTTCTTTTTCTTCTTCAGTATCTTCTCCATCCTCTTTCATTGTCTCTCTTACACCATAATGCTCTGTGAGTCTGTCTAGCGCTGAGCCTCAAACTCAACCTCACATTCTGGGTGTTTAGGGTTTTTTCCAGCCTTGCTCCGTGTCCCAGTCCCAGCCTTGTCACTCCTGTAATCTCCTGAGCCAGGTCCGACGGTGCGACCAGTGCTTGTGTGCGACAAGGGCTGTGTGTGGTAGCCTGGTACAGCCCTTTCTCATGACTGGGAAATAATCCTCATTATAACACTCTCCGAGCCTTTCTCACGCACACACACACACAATATGCACGCGCACGCACACATTTGTTACCCTGATCTGCATCTCTCAGGTCTGCAGAAGAAAGTCTTTCAGCCCGAGAAGAGAAACATGTGAAAAATAGAGAGGAATTGTTCTTCTCATCTTCTGTTTCAGGTGCTTTCATCTCAAGGACATCAACATGCTTTGGCTACGCGCAGGTACTCTGCCGCTCTGTCCGCTCGCTCTGCTTCTCTTTAGATGTGATTTATTAGTTCCTACCTGATGAGGGGCTCTCTGTTCGTATTCACCTCTTAATTAATGTCTGTCTCATAGTGATGCTCTTCACTGTGTTACCAATAACCCTGTCTTTGAAACAAATGGAGACGATCTATAGCTCTCATTTTATATGTCAGAGCTGTCTAACACTTTGTAGTGTAGATTTGACACATTTCCTTTGATTTATTTGTCTGTATGTATGTTAAATTGTTCACTGTAGGCAATGTATTACTAGACTGTGCAGCATCTTGTAAATCAGCTGAGAGATGGTTTGCTTCTGTACATTAATTATTTCAACATTAATAGGACGTGTTAGCTTGTTTTTAGTTGATTTTTGTCTTGTGCTACTGGGAAAAACATACAACGGAGAATGTAATTTAAATCAGGCTTATATGAGAATAATTTTCAAAACTACATTGATATCTAGGACGTAGACTAATGGCTCGTGTTTATACTGTGGACCTGTTATATAACACCTTGAATGATTCTATAGACATTGGTTGAATGTTGGTTGCAAGCATCTTTGAAATTAGTTAACTGAATTGATGTTAAATCTCTTCAAAAGTGTCTTCATTTCCCGTACAATTTATGTATATGTGTTGTGGTTGTGCAGCCAAGTTCATTCAGGTCTTACTGTTTGATAACCAGATGGACTTTGTTCCTCCTCTCAAAGTGTTTAATTATTAACAAACACATGTGAGCACACACAAATCAAATTTGGAGGCAGAAATATTATGAAATTGAAGTTCTACCAAATTGTGTTCAGCCTTTATGTTCTTTCAAACTTGTTTTCTTGCCTGTCTGTGGCATTGATAATAGTTTATATAACTCTGAAGGAAGGTGATTACATTACATACTATCATTTAAGGAAAAAGAAAAGCCGTGCATTTGATTGACTGATATAAGTCGAACCATGTTTAATGGGCACTCACACACTCGGTCCTCTGTTTGTGTTCATTTTAGATTATTACTCTGCTGACAACCCAGGCATTGAAATGGTGGCATAACACACATACACACACACACAAACAAACACGCACACACACACACGCGCGTATGCTTACACACATACACACGCACACTCCCCTCTCAGCCCCTAATCTCTCAAAAGGCCAGTCTGTATCGAAGTTAGACTGACAATCATTTCACTGTTCTTTGCTGGACACAGCTGGACAGAGAAAACATAGAGGGCAGAGAAACTTACACATCCAGTTCACAGCAATCTAAACTTGACTGATTTAGTGATTTGAAAACTTGCTTAATTTATCTTTTTATTTTTCTTTATCCACACAAAAATTGTCTCTAATGGCAGCATTATCCATAACTTTCCTTTAATCATTACAAAAAGGCAAAAACTCTGTTGTTTGTAGATGGTTACTAATGTGGTGAAAGTTCCAGAAAAGAGGCAACAGACACACTGTTTCTGTTCTCAGAGAATGTGTTCATCAGCTGAAAAGTTATGAGATTTCTTGGATTGAAATCGTACGTTATAACGTTGCCTTGTCACGTTCCCAGAACATTTCTGGGCGGTCACTATGTAAAGTTCTTTAAAGGGTACAGGGACATTACTTGGTGGACTTTCAGAGAACCTATAGGACATTCATGGAAGATTTAGGGAACCATCCCAGTTTGTACGTTGCCAGAAAATTCTGCAAACCTCCCTGCTGGTGTAAAGTCGAGTAGGGAATGTACTGCAATATGGGAATGTTCTCTTCATGTCTCAAATGTCTGCTTTGTAATGTTGTAGTGTGACCATAAAACAACTGAAACAGAATGTCCCCTTCAACTTATAAAGGGCACATTGAACTGCAGCAATTTCATAACCAAAGTAGGAGATTTTAGGAAAGTCCGCAGTGTTCTGTAAAGGTTCTGGATATTCATCACCTTTAGGAAACCTTAACAGGGTTGTAGTACTCAAGGTTCTAGTCCAGCAATTTTTGTGCTTCATTGTGTAATTACAGTCTTATCTGTTTGCAGAAATGTCAAACATTACATGTTTATATGTACTGTTGTTGTATTTTAGATAATAAATCTGTATTTGAAACATCTATTTTCTCAACAGTGCAACTAATTAAATCAGCTATAACCAATATTTTTTCTATAACAATGAGAAAACAATGTGACAATGTAAAAGCAGTCACTCGTGGTGGTGAAGCTACATCATCTGTAGCTCCCCAAGGCTTTATGGAGCTTCATAATGAGTTTCAGCTCATTGCTTAGCTGTGGCAACTTTACTGTTTTGTTTCACCCTTTATTTCGATGCAGCAGACAGCTGTTTCAGTGATAAAGCTCTAAAAAATCATTGTACACTACCTGCTCAGTACCCCAACAGCAGTTGTCAACTAGCTGGTGAACATAGTGGAGCTTTAAGCAGCTAAAGAGCCAGATATTTTTCTTAGGAGTTGGTAGAGACCAAAACCAGTGCTAAAACAGAGGGGCAAGTTCACAAAAGGATTGCACCACGTTTATGGCCATTAAACCTGTGCAATAAGACAAAAAAATAAAAAATAAAAAAATCCTGAAAGGGGTAAAATGTAGCCCTAACTGCCAAACAAGTAGTGTCTTGATGCGCTGATGTTATTGAACAACTTCAGTTAGGTATTATGCATACAAACACCAATGCTAAAAGCCACATTGCACTCAAGTGCAAATGTTAATGGGTGTGTTTGCACTGTAATATCATTAGCGCAATATCTTTTGTGTATTGGACATTAGAACGGCAAGTGATGCACAATTCATAGTGCTATCAGTGAGCTCAATCCAGTCTTTGTGACTTTTGTGAATGTCTCACCTTCACCAGATACATAGAAACAGTTTTTTATTTGAAAATCAACTTAAATGGTGTCATATGTCAAAAAGTAAAAAAAGGTAAAAAGATGTTGAACAGACACGACTGGGTTTTGGAAGAGGACTTGATTTTCAGCGTAGGTCTTGAACTTCTGCCACTCTTGACTTGAACTCAGCTTGTTCTTAGACTTCTCTTGGACACAAAGATGTCTTAATTACAGCCCTGTTTTATATTTATTCATATTCTCTCTGTTTCCCTTTGTAGTTTTTTCCATTTCCATTTCCAGTCCATCCTTGGACATCAAACTTGTATTCTGTCTTTCTTGCCCGCACTCTCCTCAACCTCTATCTACCTACCCTCCCCTCTCCCTCTATCTCTCTATTTTTCGTTATCAGGCCTGCCAGCTTAAATTTACTGCCTCTTTGGGTGGGGTGCACATCTGGATCTTATTTTCCGGGGAACCATCCTGCTTTTCTCCCCCTGCACTGGCATGTATTAAGAGACATTAACCATCTGTGGCTATCCAGCCAAGAATGCCAGTCAGTATAAACATGCAAGTTTTCTCAAGAAAACTTGACAATGTGAGATTTCTAATGTTAAAAAAAATGAATCTGGGTTATTCTTGATTTGATTTGTTGGAGACAAGTGGCTTGGTTTGTTGAAGATGTTGATGTTTATGCTGTTGCACAGCATCAGCTCTGGATTTGGATGTGATAAAGCATTCCCAAGGTAACATGGTTCATTAAATAATTTGTGGTAAACGGTAGCAATGTGTGGAGAGAAACTGTGACAACAATACCAAAAAATTAGTTTCTGTTTGGTTTCTGATGAAGAGAAAAGTGTTAGAGGAGGACAAAAAAGAGGGAAAGGGAGATTTTTTCCAATGCTAACAGAAAAATTCCTTGCATTCCCAACTGAGTAGCTGCTTAATCTATCGGAGAAAGAGTGTGTGTGTGCGTGTGTGTGTGAGAGAGAGAGAAGAAAGAAAAAAAAAGAAAAGGAGAAAGACTGGGGTTGCCTGCCCACCCACTGTATACCAGGTCCTCACCCTCTGCTTCACCCCCCCTCCGTCCTGCTCCCCCTCTCTTCTCTCACACTCACTCTGTTTCCAGCATCTGCAGTTTGGGACATCTAGTGACAGAAACGAATCACCTACTGCCATGTAACATTTCAGTTGGTTGCTCTGGTGCAATAGAGAGCGCTGGTTTACTCTTTACTAAATATAGCTATGCATAAGAAAGTGCTTGTGTTCCACATGTTGGTGTTTTAAAGATTAAGTGGGGTCATGTGTTTGGGATTTGTGAGGCTTTGGCTATCAAAGGGTGAAAATGACCCTGGGGTGAGGTAAGGCGAGCTTAGGGAATTATAAAATTACCTGTGCAATATCATTGTATAAAAATGTTTTAAAACATGCCACACACAGTGAGAAGCAACCTTTGTATTATGTATTGTATCGAACAAAGAAAATGCGGACAACGCAATCTATTGTTATACTGGAATTTTAAACAATACCTTTTTCATTTTACCATTTTCAGAACTGAGGGCATGAAATTTTGGATTTTGATTAAAGCTATGATATGTAACAATTCCTCTAAAAATGTCTAACAACGCAAAACATATTTAATATATTTTGTTGAGTTGTGTACTTACATGATACAAAACGTTTCCAATAATGGTCAAACACAGAGAAATCTGTAAATTAGCCTATTCAAGGCAACAGTCTGTTCCCTGTTAGCCATTGCTAACTAGCCGCTAGTTGCTATGGCTTCCAGGAAAACACGGGACACGGTGGATAAGTCAGTGAGTGTAGAAGGAAGATGGGAATGTGACTAAACGTAACGTGAATAAAGCTTTAATATTACTTTGCCCATGAACAAGATTTCTGCCTGATTCAGTTGTGGTTGTTCAAAAGTGAACATAACAACGCCTATGATCCCACACTATGTCATCAAACTACATCTTTTGTTACGAATTTATCTTATTAATTAATCTTAGAAATTTATGTAAGTGAGAGTGAGAAAGAGCAGCTGGTATCAATACGTTTATTCATTGGAAAATGAATATTAAAAACCATTTCAAGTATTCAGAATCGATATGTATCGATAAATTGATGTTTTTGACAACACTAAACAAAAACCAATGTCTACATTTAAAAAATGCATAAAAACAGTAGTTACATGTTATATATTTTGAGATATGTTCTTACATTATCCCAGATGTTTCCAACAATGGTCAAACCAGAGAAATCTGGAGTTTGTTCAAAGTAACAGTGTGTAACGGTTGCTGTAATTTCTTGGGAAACATGGGATATGTCAGATCTGTCAGAGAGTGGGGAAGGCATGACTAAACATAATGTGAATAAAACTTTAACTCATTACCTCGTCTGTGAACATGATTCCTGCCTGAGTCATTTCAGAGAGATTTTCATCTGTAATGGTGTTTTTTTAAACACTGAGGAAATCAACTCCCTCAATCCCAGGCCACGTCTTTTGTTATTGTTTTAATGTGACTCCTAGCTACAGAACTTGAGTGTTTTTGTGATTATATACCATCAAATGGCATGATTCCAGTCTATATGTTTCACAAGTTAGAGGCTGAATCATCAATATGTGATCTGTACTGTTGACTACTAACATATATTTAGTCTACTGGTCACTCTTGTAAAGTTTAAATTCTCAGTGAACAAATCAGAGCTCTTCTTTTTACATGATTTTGATATCTTTTGCCAAAGATTGTGAAATTTTGGAGTATGAATAATAAACTGAGTTTATAATATGTCATTAGATAAGTCTTAAAGGGATTGTTACAACATAAGTTTGTGCTGAAACTAGAGCCGCAGTGTGGCAGTGTGCGTGGAGCTGCTGAAAGATTCCTGTTGCTAATTCCCAGATGCTCTCCATCTCCCCTCTGTGTTCCCGACCCTCCCTTCACCACAGGTCATGATATTACCACTTCTCTGGAGCCAGTCAACATCGACACCAGTATCCTGGAAGAGTACATCAGCAAGGAGGACGATAGCACTGACATGTCAGTAGGGACTCCACACCAAACCCGGCAACGTCAAAACAACACGCACCGACCAAATCAGATCATGTTGTTACAAAGGAATTTGTTTTTTCTGATAAGGCTAATCCCTTTTTTTCTTCTTCTTCTCTCTCCCAGCTGTTTCTCAGAGGTCCACAGCGCCTCAGGACCAAATTACTCATCTCCCCAGGCAGGAGTATCCTCCGCTGGGGGGTTGGTGTGTGGTGTGAGCCCCCCTATTCCATTGCGCCAAGGAGCCCCTCTACCTGGGCCCCCGAACTGTCAGAACGCCTACCCCCCAGGTCCATCCCTGGGCCTCCGACACAACTACTCCTGCCTGGGTCAGCAGCAGCAACACCACCAGCAGCAACAGCAGCAACAGCAGCAGCAGCAGCAGCAGCAGCAGCAACAACAGCAGGCTCACGTCAAGCCTGAGCACAGGGGCCACTACGCTCCAGGGTGAGCACAACACCTCGGGGGGGAGACGGATGGATGGGGGAAATATAGCATGAGGTGGCACTTAGGAATGTTTAAGAAATGTTCAAGACACTCCTGCAGCTCACATTTTAAAGCTATTAGTAGGAACTTTCATATTTTGTTGATTTTGGAGGCCCCTGTGTACAAAAGTGATAGTGTTTCCACCAAAATAACGACAAAATCTGACATAAAAAAATGAAATTATCTGCAGAAAAATCTCATCCTGCTTCCTTTTAACTGTTTAACTGGTATTACTCACTGTGACTTTGCCTTGTTAGGTGTAAACACAGGCTTGTTTCATCTGATTTCAAGGAGAATCCAACCCAGTGGCAGACATCAAGAATAACTATACAAAAATAGCCAATCGTCTCGCTGGCAGAGGTGGCAAAGCACACGTATTCTTTACTCAAGTAGAAGTAGAGATACCTGTGTAAAAAAGAATGGTAAAAGTAGAAATACTGATTCAACTTCTTTACTCAACTGACAATGAAAAAGTACAGGCTCTGAAAGGTACTCTTCTTCATCGTCTTCAACGTCTTTCAAGTTATTTTTGTCTTGTTACATCTTTTTCGTACTTTTCCACCTTGTCACGTCTTTTACGTCGTTTTTGTCATGTTACATCTTTTACATTGTTTTTGGTTTGTTATATTTTTTATGTGGTTTTTCATCTTGTCACGTTGTGTTACATTGTGTCCATCTTGTCACATCTTTTGTGTCAGTTTACATAGTTTTTGTCTTTTTATGTCTCAAGTTGTTTCCTTGTTGTGAGGTTTTGTTATGTCTTTGTTACATTGTTTCCATCTTGTCCCGTCTTTCAGGTGGTTTTTCGCCTTGTTACATCTTTTTCACAGTTTTCCTTTGTTATGTGGATTTTTTGTCTGGTTACATTGGTCGTGTGTGGTATGCACTGATTCATACACCCAGGAATCATCTTTTCTATGAGTTAATGTCCCATTCATTTAGGTTGAAATCAGTCTTGATGTTGAGAAGTCAGCGTACGCTGATGCAAAATAAAACTAATTAATAATTCCTTTCAAATGAATTGAAACCAAAACAACATGCCTATTTTGAAAATGTAAGGAGTAGAAAGTACAGATATTTGTGTTCAAATGTAGGGAAAAAAGTAAAAAGTTGGTCTTGTTTGCTTATGTGGGTCATATAGAGCATCAGTATTAAATTGAAACTGTTTAATAATCAGTTAAAATCTTCGTGTAATAGCTTTAAACGTGAACTCAGGCAGAAGTCACAGCACATGACGCAGTATTTTTTTTTAAGCATGCAACGAAACCAGACACACACCCTACTGCAGGTCCATTATGCAATCAATACCTGATTAAGCTTCATTTGTACAAATAAAGCACAAGCTGGCCAAGAGGGTGAGGGAGACTGATAACAGACACAGAGAGCGTCAAATTACATCCTGCAAAAAAAAAAATCCTGACGCACACAATCTTGTGTAAAGAACGTCTACACTTACTTAGTTTCTCTCTTAAATATAATGGCAGTTTAGAAAACAAGAAGAATAAGAGAGGAAGGGTTTGCCAACTTCAAGCATGGTATTTCTTTAAAAGTCAAGGTATTTCTATTATTTGAAAGTCAAATATGACTGTTCTTGTCAATATAATATCTACTGCCTTCTGTTTTTTTAGGACACTACCTGAGTCCCCCCCAGACTCCAGCTCAGAGCCGTACTCTCCTCAGCAGGTGAATGGTAAGTAAAACATATTTTTCCTTTCCCTGAAAAAATGTGCAAGAAAGAATGTGACAGAGAGAACACACACAAAAGAAAAAGAAACCATTCAACAAACAAAAACGGTGCTTTAATCTGTAGACTGAGTCAGAGGAAGCCACAGAAGTATTCATGGTGCATGTGGGTCACAGTCACCCCTCTGCTTAATCTGTTACTCATCACTTCATTGTTTTTGAACTTTTGAAAGCGTGAAGACAAAAAGACAATGCAGTTCTTGTTCATCAATATATTGAATGCAGCAAGTATCTGTCATTTATTAATCAACAATCTACAACAGGCCTATTCAAATGGTGGCCCGTGTGCTGAATCCAACCCTTTAAAGACCCCAACCTGCCCTTTGATCATTTATTTTAGTTTTTACTTTGTTTATTAGAAGAATCATCATTTTATTTATTTATTTGCTAATTAGCATTAATTGATTATGTCTGTTGTTAAGTGCAGAGACAATTTTTTAGAAAGTTTTAACTCAGGCTGTTTAATTAGAGGGAATTTAGGAAAATCAAACAGAATGAAAAAATATGTTAAATGTAACACTGTGATGATTAAAACAACAAAAAGCTAGGATTACAAAACTGCAGTACTTTTATGATGTTTCTTTTACAATGTTGAAAACTAATAAAGTATTGTTTTACACATTTAAATTCCAAATTTTACAGGACAGACACTGGAAATTCAAGAAAGTAATTGAACTGGCCCGGTTTACATAATTTATCTGAAAAATGGATTTTATCATCTAAATTAAATTTTCTGAACAAGTGTTTTGGCAAAGAATGAGGCAGCGTATCTTTGGCTTGTTTCAACATACAAGTCGAACAACAACAGTACTCAAAGTCATTATGTACTTCTTGCCGTTCACACACCTGTGTTGGTCTTGCCCATTAGTGAAAAGGTGTGGAATGGTGTTATCTGATGGGCGTCCCTCCAGTCCTCCAGTTTGAAACAATGGAAAGTACCTTTAGCCAAGGTTGGAGGGTAGTAAAATAAACTGCAGATTGAAATGAGGGCAGATCATTCTTGAGGAGAAAAAGCTGCATTCTGTCTATATAACTTTTAAAAAAAGAGCATTCCTGTGTTGCTCCTTAGCTTGTAACACCTCTATGCTTTGCCTTCTGGTTGACTCAGTAGCACCCAGTAGATAGTCTGCTGACCTCTATGATTGAGAGTGCTGCACAGTGTGGTAAACGCTAGTTATTTCAGTTGCTTTTACTTTATTTGTGTGGCAGTTATCTTTGGGTTTCAGTAGGAATACATTCATAGATCGGAACATCTCTCTTTGAAGCCAGATTTTTAGTAAGTGTCAAGTGTCAATTCTGGTCACTCTAATTTGCAATCGTATGTATAATCATATAAATATTCTGCATCATCCTCGTTGTGTCTTTTAGATCCTCACATGATCAGGACCATGACACCAGAGAACATGTGTCACATGACTCCAACGCCGCCCCTCCCGCCACACGGACACTATCCCAGCATGCATCGGGACATGTACCTGAAGCCTGAGCCCATGATATCGCAGTATCCCATTGGCCCAGCCACAAGCGGAAGTGGAGACATGCAGCAGACACAGATGCTCCATCAGCTGCTGCAGCATCCGCAGGGGCAGGAGTGAGTCATGACGATGTTACAGTAAAGGAGGGAGGGAGGGTACAGTTTGTCTGGAACAGAGGGGATGATGGGAAGGGTATGGAAGCCCACCCCCATTGTAAATCCTAATTATGAGACAAAATTCAGACTTTTATCTCACAATATTGACTTTTTATCTCATAATTATGAGTTTCTATCTCTAAATTAAGACTTCTTATCTTGTAATCTGACAGTTCATCCCAACGATTTGATTATTAATCTCATAATTATGAGTTTTGATCTAGTGATTATGACTTCATCTCCTAATTTCGACTTTTTATCTCATAGTTTCAATATTTTTATCTTGTCATTATGACATACATATTTTTTTATTTTTGGAAGGAGCAGTAAAAGTGTACAACATTTGACTGTGATTGCATTTCCTCTCACAGCGGCATCCCTGTCCACCAGGCCAAGAAGAGGAAGCACTCCGACTCTCCCAACAGCACCCTCAATTCCCAAATCCTCACAGGTATCATCAAACAAGAACCAGGTAGGCAGGCATCTTTCTTCTCTTTCTCGCCTCCTCTACCTCACGCTCACCTGCTGTCACCTACCCTTTTACTCTGACACAGACAAAGACCTTTAAAGAACAGTTGTAGACATCCATAGTAGTCTTCTATCTGTGCTTTAATTGTGTATATTTCAATGTTTTAATCACAGGTTTAATTCAGGATGCAGACAACGCCTACCTGGACCCAAACTATCAGTGCATTAAGTGGCAGCCTCACCAGCAGAGCAAATGGACGCCGCTATATGACGCCAACT
>JAJHUR010073765.1:0-19034 GCA_027495735.1 Lutjanus campechanus
GCATCTACCCCATTCACACACACTTTCACACACTAATGACAGGTGGCTTCTTCTGCTACAGAAGACCCAACCTGTGCATCAGAACGCATTCACGCACAGTCATACACCGGTGGCGCAGCACCGGGAGCAGTTCGGGGTTCAGTGTCTTGCCCAAGGACACTTCGACATGTAGACTAGAGGAGCCGGGAATCGAACCACCAACCCTCCGATTGGGGGACGACCCGCTCTACCACTGAGCCACAGCCGCCCCTGAGCCACAGCCGCCCCTGAATCATCTGAACCAGAAAAAGGAAAAAACAATGCAACAAAACATAATGAGCCATGGCTACGCATGGGGAACAGAAACCAAATGTTTAATTGACATTTGGTCCCGCTGCTTTATAAATAGTCAGTTGGAGAAAACTCACACATTTCTGACACTTTACAGTTATTTTCCAACAGGATGAAAGAGAGAGGAACTGAATTTAACTGACAACACATCAACATCAGACACACGCCTGACGACAAATCAATCAATTCAAAGTAAACTGAGACGCAGCTCACATAGGTGCTGACAACAGGATGTAGGTATGTCATGTACAGTTCTTTAATGTGCATAAACCAAAACTAACTGGAACAAATGGTTCAGACCTTGGTTTAGACTTTCAGGTGCGAAAAGGAAAGATGATGATCAGAAAGGAAATGTTCTGGGTTTTTTTTTTTATGATAAACATTGTTTGGTCACTCTGCTAAGTGATTCTGTCAAGTGCTGCTGAGAAACATCTAAAATTTGTACTTGCACATAACGGAGCAGAAAGATAGGTCTTCACTGGTATTTCCATGCTAATGTGTGCGAGAAAGGGTACATAAGAGGCTATGTAGGCTACATAAGAGGCTATGTAGGCTATATGAACAAATCTGATCTATGATGATGATGTTCTCTATAGACGGGTTGAAGGTGGGAGTAGACAAGCTGTCATTACTGTGGTGGTACCTCACTTGTACGCATTGACTTGCACTTTAATGTATGTAAATGATTTCATCTCTTAAAGCATGTTTGCCCAGAAATCAGCCTTGGAGATCGTGCACAACCTGTTACATGAAATTATTAAAATGCAATTAACTAAAGGTTATAATCTACAAAAGTTAATGGACTACAACAAAATGTAGACCAATTTTAACAGATGGCAGGGTGTCTTTTCTGTTCTGTGTTGTAATCAGTCTCTACAATAAAAAATATTGAAAAAGAGTCCTTTTGGATGGGTGCTGGATCAAAAAACTTGAAAGAAACAGATCGATACATCGAGAGGCTCCCTTCTCTCTGGGGATAAAAAACTGAAAGTAGCCACAAGATTCATTAAAATGTTGGTATTTGATGTTGCGATGCGTTCAGGAACAGCTTGGACAAAACCAACTGATTCTACCTTTAAGATCGAGTGGCGCAGAGCTCATGATGAGCCACTGACTATCTCCTGTTAGCTTGGTACCACATGTCCTGGCTGAAATTTCACTTTTAAAGCTTTGTGTGTTTCCGATTTTTAATAAATGAAGCATGTCGTCTCATTACAATGCAAGAAATCATGGATTATTCAAATCATAAGCTAGAAAGTAATTCCTGCTGGGTTTAGTTAGCTTCTCCACTCAGCATTTTCACATCCACACCATGGATGAATAATTTCCACATTTACACAGAGCACCTTTATCTGTTGGAAGTAGCGACTGTGAAATGTGACTGACCAAAACATCTCTACTTCTACTGTTCAGTTCAATCCTTCTCTGCTGTAATGGTGGCAGCGCTTGATAAGGCAACACAAAAATCAGTTGCTGGATCTGTCGACAGAGCTTCTTCTTTCTGGAATATGCTCAACACCGACGTCAGACAGTTTCTTTTTGAAAAAGTCACTAAAACAAAAATTGATTAATGTATCCTAGAAGTTACTTTTAGTTATTGCGGTCTCGCAACATTTTAAATTGCACTTATTTTGTCTTTGTGGCTATTTATTTGGACATTTTTTGTTTCTAATGTCGATCTTACCTTTTCTTGTTTACAGTGTGATTTTAAAGTGCTGTCTATTTTTATTGTTGTGTTTTTGTGTGGACACTGGGAGGACCAGTGACCACTTTGTGGAAGCTAATGGGGATCCAAATCAAGAATAAAGCAGTGACTAATGCTGTTGGTGCTTATGCAAGGTGCTGTTGTGTACAGTATGTTGCAACTGAGCTTGACAGGAGGTACGGATAAACAAGCCTCTGTGACATCACAGCACCAACAGTGCGACCTCGGAGGGGAGGCGGAGGGGCAACCAATCAGACGACGCCTGCTCGGCTGGCCCGCTGCTCCACACCAAGGTGACGAGGTGGGGGTAGCGGACCTTGGAGTGCTCTCCCGCTATCCTGAGATGAGTGATGCTGCTGCTGCTGGTGACACTGGAGAGACGAGTTGGTGGATGGAGATGGAGGTGTGTGTATATATGTGTGTGTGTATGTGTGTGTGGTGGGGGTAGAGTGATATAGGAGGTGTGGCAGCTGAGGGGAAGGCAGGACGGGACTGAATTAAGTTGAGGAGGTGGTCACGTAACAGCCGGGTTCAGGCAGAGTTGAAGCCACTTGCTCGCTGTGCTGCAGCTGGTAACATTTACCTCAACTCCTACCCCATAAATGTTTGTACGTGTGTGTGTGTGTGTGTGTGTGTGTGTGTGTGTGTGCACGGGCACGTAAAGCACATAAACTAGGCCTGCATTTTTACAATGGAAAATAAGTAAAAAAACAGAACTCCCCTCCTTAAACACACACACACCCCTCTGAGGACCCCTTTAATAAGCATCTATTACCTTACAGCGAGGAGAAACGTGAAACTAACCCCCTCCTCCTCCCCCTAAAATCCAGCTCTCCTCCGCTCGAGGCTCACAAAAAGGTGACAGATTGTGTTTTTCTAACTTTCTTTCAAACAATGATAACACATACACACGCGCCTGCCCTAAACCATCACGTCACTGATCACTAAAAGCGACACGGCTCGTCACTGCTCTCCCAGAAAACAGTGACTCTGTGTTGGTTTGTGAAAATCCTGCTGAACTCTGTGTGCACCCTGCGGAGAGCAAAAACGACAAAAAACAGGAGCAGAGGCAGAAAACCGCCCTCCATATTAGGCACCACCACATGTTGTCTTTACAGGATTTTGTGGCACATTAAAGAAAAGGTAGGGAAGTTCTCATCTGCAACTTGTGCTCTCTTGAGTCGTCTTTTGCCGTCTCACCTTCATGTGTCTGCAGAGCATCAATGTCCTACATGCTAAGTGAGGTTTGTTAAGGCCTCAACACAATCGGCACTTTCCCACCAGTTCTGATCAAAACTCTTGGAACTTTAGTGCTATTTAGTGAACCAGCCCACATTTTCAACAGTTTTGAGCAGAACCATTTTAATCAAGAGAATCGTCAATAGAGGGAGTTGCACATTGCACTATAACCTGTAGAATATGACACGCCCACTTGCTGGGAACCAACTTTTTAGGTTCTGATTTATTTTTGGTCAACAGCGGTTCAAAATTAGGCGCTTGAACCGTAGCGGGGCTGAATCTGTATCATGGGTAAGTGTGAGTTTCAATGCTCCCAGATTAAAATTGACAATGATGAAATAAATTTGGTAAAAACCTTTGGTCATCAGAGACAAACTGTCAAACAAACGTCACTGCTGCTATGAGGTGTGCATACAAAATCAAGAAATCAGAAAATGGGATTAAGTTTTGCTGAATAAAATGGCCATGGCGACATTGTGACCGTCATTTATAAAATCCAGACGAAATTAAAAACATTCCTTTTTTAACCCTGCATTAAGATGGCTACAATGTGTGATTATCAAACAAACTTCTGGACGGTGTGTTCCTTCTGCTTTTTGAGGTGAGTTTTTCCTCTCACGTCGCTGCCTGAAAATGACTAATTGAATCATTTGACTCTACTTTTCAACGTGTAAAAACATGTTCTCGATCCCAACATTGTGATGTGCTTCTCTGATTAATTACAGCAAAGTGAACACACGGTGTGATCGATCAATCATTGCCACTTCAGCTAAATTACATCCCAACTTGTCCCGTCTCGTGGTCAGTGTAGTTACAAGATGACGCCGTGTGTGGTCTGCGTTGTTTGATGTTCCAACTCTGCTTTTTCTTCTCTTCTGGTTATAATGTCAGCAACGTCAGTATCACTCTCAGCCATGTCTGCTATATCTACACATTAAAAAAACACTGCATTATAAAAATTACACAGTGTGGGGTAAATGTAGCACCAATACAATACTGGGTTAACTTGACCCAGTGTTATTTTTCTATTATGGTTGGGTTACTGTACCAAAACAATCCCTCTGTTTGTGCTGGATAAAATCAACCCAGTGCTGCATTAATGTTATACTGACCCACACAGGATTCTTACCAAGTGATTTTTAGTGTTTAGTCCTGGTGTAAGTGCATCAACATGTGCCAATACTGTTAATATCACGCTAAGACAAATTATTCCACTGACGGGCGCCCCTGTAGCTCAGTTGGTAGAGCAGACGCCCCATGTACTGAGGCTATCAGCCCTCCACAGCAGGCAAGGGATTGATTCCAACCCGTGGCCCTTTGCTCTGTGTCATCCTCTCATTTTTCTCCCTTTCCTGTCTTCACTTCAGCTGTCTCTATCAAATAAAGGCACCAAAAGCCCCAAAAAATGTAATTTACAAAAAAATATTTGAGTGACGTACAAAAATGCGACACATCACGTCCAGCACTGCAAGCCCCACCCCCAAAGTTACTGTACTTTTGGAAAGCACAACCCCCCGAGCAGGGAGTTTTTGGGGGGATAAAATAATATCTGGAGAACTTAATTTAGACCCTGATCCGTGCAGTGGAAATGCTCTTCCTCTGAAGGTTCCTAGTCCCTGTGGAAAGTTCCTGAAGTGGAAATGTGGCTTTTGTGACTGTGAGCACGCTGACGTGACAATATCAGCATTTAGCTCAAAACACCACTGTGCCTAAGTACAGCCTCACTGAGCTGGAAGCGAGTCTGTACTCTTAGTCCTCTTTCCTCTATTAACTTAACAGCGCTACGATTCACCAGGTATTTATCACATAATGACATACCTCAGAACTGATGTTTTCTGACACAGATTGCAGCCAAGATTTTATTAGACCCAATTTTGCACAGTGTGACATGCAATGAACCTGCAAGATTGCTGCTATCACACAGCGTATTGGGGCCTTTATGGTAAGATTTGAGCTGCACTGAGTCCAGTCAGCGCCGGCAAACATGCAGCAGAGCCTCCCGAGGGATGCTGCAGCCCTCTGAGGAGGCGAGAGGAGAGGAGAGGAGAAGAGAAGAGAGGAGAGGAGAGGAGAGGAGGTGGAAGAAGCCCCAGGTATCCTCACAGCAATGCACCATTAGAGAAAGGAAAACACAAAGCCGAGCTCTGCTGCTCGCTTCTTCTCAAGCCACTGTATCCCTCACTCTCCCACTGACCAGCTAAATATTTTATCAGCTGGCAAAAGAACCTACAAGCCCCAAGGCCAGAGGTTCTTTTTTGTTTGTTTCTTTATTGAAGAAAGTAAGCGTGTGTGTGTGTGTGTGTATCTGAGGGGGAAGCGAGGGGTGGAGGGATGAGTTTGTTCACAGACCACAACGTCACTGAAGTGCATTTGATTGGTCACTTTGAAGTAGTTTTTCTGTTTTTCTCTCCCTCTCTGTCTCTCTCTGTCTCTCTCTCCATGTGCATCCTGTGTGCAGCACGCTGCTCAGTTCAGAACTGGATGAACGACCTTGAGCAGGCGCGCAGGGCTGTGTTGCCATGGCAACGAAGCCTCGCGCAACCAGTAACAGCTGGATGCAACAGCACTCCCTGAATTTTAGCGGGAGTCGCCACGTTAATAAAACGACTCTCCACGTCTCCTCCCCCCTCCTCACTCTCTGTGCCCCCCCCACCGCTCCTTCATCTCTCACATTTACTCACACACATGGACCTGCACTCGCACAAAAGAAAGACATGTTGTACAAAGACAATATGTCTGATATTAACACATAAAACTTATTTATGTTTTCATTTAGTCCTCGGAAGCAGCCAGCTGCCAGAGAAACACAGCGGAGGAGACAAAGAGTGAGGTGGACGAGACTAGAGGAGGGGAGAAAAAGACGGAAATCAAGAGTGAACCACAAGAAACAAAACAAAACACAGAACAGGGAAAAACGCACCGAGATGGGCACTTGACATTCCTCTCACAGAAGAAATAGCTCTCAGAAAAATAAAGCAGCAGAGGACATGAGCAGCACTGAGGCATTCTGAGGAAAGAAAGGAAACTGAAAAGAGGATACACAGTCGACGGCTGTTCAGCTCATCCCTCTCTGTCAGCTCTCTGCTGCTCATCAGCTCATCCCTCCAACTCTCATGTTCAGTTCTATTAACACAGACATATTTACAAACTACTTTTCAGCTGCTCAACTTTACCCATAATGAATGTTTTCTGCTGAAGTGACAAAACAAAACTGGATTTCCTGACATGCCAAACGAAACGACTAACACAATACTTAGATCAATTTCCAGCCAATACAAGGACGTGACCTGTGTTTGCTGTTAGTCTGAACGGGTCAACGCATGTTCACTGACCTGGTTTCATGACTCACTCCAGATCTGTGTTTAACACAGGCCTGACTAAAGAAAGATTACATAAACATTCATAATGAGGTTTACCTACAGTAAAATGTCACAGTTTATCACTCATTCACTTAGTTATTCATCATCATTCACTTAATTTTTATTTTCATTAACTGTTTTCGTCTATAAAACGGTGAAAATAGACGATCATTTGTCCAATATGATATCTTACAATTGCAAATAACAGTGTAAAAGTATTTAATGAAGGTATTTAATTTTCAAAATAAAAAAGGCAAAAGCAGCAAACATTAAGACTTAAGAAGCTGGAACCAGGAATGTTTTTTGCTGGATACATTGTTTTAAAGAATCACTTAATTATCAGAATAGTCATTGATTCATTTTACATACATCATGTATACATTCATGTCATATGTTCTGACAAGACAGATAATAGCTAGAAAATAACTTTATGAATTTAGGTCAGTAAGAGATTCATATTATTCCATACATTTGGTTTAAAAGGAATGAACACACCTTTCTTTAATAACTTTTCAGTCACCAAGGAATTACTTGGAGAATTAATGAAGCCATGAAGTGGACACTGGGGTGCCTGATGGACTAGGGATCAAAGGGATAGTTCATTATTTAAAGTGGGGTTGTATGAGGTATTATCTATAGTCAGAGTATTACCTACAGTCGACGGGCGTTGGCACACCCTCAGTTTATCAGTGTAGGAATCTGAGCAATGTCCTGCTGTGGACAGGGTCAGCCGCAAAATGTATTTAAGCCACCTAAAAAAAAACAATCAATATAAGTTTAAGTATACCCCATTTTTGTAATCTTTTCACTGCTTTACCTTGCTGTCAGACAGCCAAACGGTCATTAAATAAGCCAAATATACCTCTCTCTCCCTCAACCAGACTTTTCTGGTCATTTTACCTTATAGAACACAGGAGTTGCTGGTCTAAAGCTGCCTCAATCAGTTAGGTTGTTTGTGTTATTGTGTGACTTTGGTGAATCCAAACTAACCCTTCAAAAGACGCAAGTCACGCAATAACGAACAAGCTAACAGACCGAGGCAGCGGTTAGACCAGCAACTCTTGTGTTCTGCGAGGTAAAATTACTGATTTTGCCTATGGAGTTTGGTTCGTTTGGAGAGATAAAATGGCAGTTCCCTGTAAGAAATGGCTGTCTGAGGGCAATGTAAAACAATGAAAATATTCTAAATATAGAGAACACTTAAACTGATATAGATTTTTTTAGATGGCTAAAATATGTTTTGTTGCTGACCCTGTCCACAGCAGTACATTGCTCAGCTTCCTACAGGGGTAATCCTGCTGCTTCTCCGAACCGCCATCTACTGCAGATAATACACTGACAATTGATAAGAACCCCAAAATAATCTGAACTATCCCTTTAAAGGTGCCGACCATATACCACACTTCCTCTTGGACTGTAAACAAGAAGCCACTTTTAGTGAACTGAAATTAGAGATTTATGATAATTGAAGCCGTGTTATAAATCTGAAGTACAGTGGTGAAGTGTTTCTACACTTGCAGACTCGTGACATCATGTGTGAACAAACGATGACCATGGCGACAAGCGGTATGGTGTAAAGAGTCAAGGGCGGGTTTCATGTGCATTTATTTTCCTGTGTCATACGCTCTGTGTGTGACAGAATTATGAGTCACAAATCTTACTTCCACATGTGGTCTTTCTTTTGAGAACTGCGATGTCACACTGCTCAAGAAAACCCAAACTGTATCTTCCGTTTAACCAGAATTTCTGCTATAATTGAATTTTAGTGGCATTTCTCTCATGAAATGTTTCACTTCATATTTCTGCCGATTTCTCCAAATTGCATAAACCAATAAAAATGCAAATCAGTGCAGAGAGACCGCTTATTTACGCTTTTAGTCAATGTTCTCCATTCTTAATAAGTGTTTGGCTATCCACTTAAGTGTCATCTCACTGCCAGTGCATCAGTGACAGATGAGAAATGAGTCAATCCCCCCAAGATTTTTAAAATGTTACTTCCTTTTGTAATTATCCTTTAGGACTCTGTTTTTTCTTTCATGCATGAATTGTGACTCGAGTTTCCCCGGCTGTTGGGATGAGTTCGGTTTTGGGTGTGTTTTGTTTCGTAGTGGAACTCTAACCCTAAACCCCGGAGGGAAAGATGGTGGTGTAGCAAAAACAAAAACAAAGTCATGTTGTTTATCCAGATGAGTGCAAAAGTGTCACATAAAATAAACCTAAATCTGCTCTAATCAATCTTTTTTATACCGGCGTTGGGGCAGGTGACTATGTGTAATGTAAAAAGGGTCAGTCACAGTGACGAACCTGCAGTTCAACTCAACTCTATGGAGCATTTTAGCGTCTTTAAACTCATTGTTTTTGTTTTACAACCCACAACTTGACTGTTTTTATTCCCTCTCAACACCCTTTTCAGCAAAATGTTCTGATAAACTGACTGTATTCCATCTGCCTGTAGAGTAAAGTACTGTTCACACTTGAACTGATAAGGAATTAATACTGATTTGGTACCAGTACCTTTTTTAACCTCAATGTCACACTTGATATCGTTATGTTGTTGTCATTACCACTGCAGCGCTTGAATACTGTAATATCATTTCGTTAATGATATGCAATTGACTGAAAGTGGTTTCAAACAAAGGTTTAGGACATGCTAATAAATTTCACTTACTGTTTTAACATAATAAACGCTAAGCCAACGTCAATCAAGACAGTGAAAAAAAGCCCAGTTATCTCCAACTCATGCAGTAGGCTAATTGATCACCTGAACATGCTGATGAAGTCGTTGATCCCTCACTTAAAGTTTTGTTGTCCGTGGAGGGTTAGGTTAAACTTTTTAGGTGCTGACTGCAGGCGTGCTGACGTTAGCTGTACACTCTTCAGCTTTTAGCCAGCTTTGCATTTCACATTACAAATATTGCAGCAAGCGTTCTCTGCCTTGAGTTTTGAAAAGTTTAACCACACTTGTGACCGTTTGCAGCTGGCCACTGCCCTGACTCACTGTGACTCACTGCAGGGGTAATGTAAAGTTGCTCTCCCTCTATCTCTCTATACTCTGAGTTATTCTCTCACCCTGATGCGCTCCCAGGTGCCAAAATTTGGTACTGATTGACTTAACGTGAATTGGAACTTGCTTTACCTTACAAGGCAGCTGGATTTGTGAGATCACGTGAGAATCCATCTTGCCAGGCTTCAAGTCATCCATTCGTGTCTGCACCAAAAGTGGTGCAAGCCAATCAGCGTCCGAGGAGGGACTACTGGCAGCTACGGGCTTGGTTTTGGGCGTGATGACAGTGAGAAACGTCCATGGAAGCAACTCGTTTTGAACAAACAATGGCTGCTTCTCAAGAGGTTAGTGTAGATACTATGATAACATCAGTTATATCAGAACTGGAGAGTTTTTCTTCATTGAAAGAGCAGCAAAGAACGACACTGACGGCTTTTCTTGAGAGAAAATATGTTTTTGCTCTTTTTCCGTCCAGGTTTGGCAAGACTTTGATCTGATCGGTTGAAGTTAGCCCGTGTTAGACATGATAGACAGAACGTTCATCCAATCACCTGCCAACTGTTTTTTTTAAAAGTACATGCCCTTTTCCAAAGAGTTTCTGAGGACGACTTCCCAGATAGTTCTATGTAACAAACAGTCTGGCGTGTCAGGTTAATTACCAGCAGTACCGACGTAATTTTGTTACTACTCTTAGAATTACAGAGCCTGGTACGCAGCCCCACCTGCCCAAACAAAGTTAGTGACTAGCTGACACAGAGAACCATTTAGTGGCTTAAGAGCCAGGAGCTTGTGGAGACTATCTGCTAATATGTTCATCACATCAACATAATGAGATCACAAGCTTAAGTTTCAATGTTAGCAGTCAAAGTAAGGGATAATCAACGAGTAGGTGTGCGTTAAACGGTTTGAAGGCACGATGACACGGAGGCGAAGAACCACCTGACGTGAAGTGACTTCAAACCGTTTAACGCACAACTACAAGTTGATTATCCTGCTTATACCATGGTCATTTGCCAACATTATGAATTAAAAGCATTCACAGATTTTTGGGGGTAAGTTTTGCACTCAAAACCAAAAGGTATAATGCAAGAGTTTACCGTTGTCATGACAAGGAATAATTCCAGTCCTTTTACAACCAAACTCAACTGCCTTGTTGCAGTTGATAACAAGCGAACTGTTCACATATATCAGTGATGTCGCAGCGGCCCCCCTGAGATTCCTCCCTCAGGAGATGAGTAAATTATGTGTCTGCGTTATATGTTCATAACTAATGTAATTTTCTTAAATCAGCCTTGTTATATAGTTCAATGACAGTTTACTTACTTGTTACTCCCAAAAGTTCCCCTTTTCCTTCCAAATCCCATCCTTTTTGAGGATATTCCTGTAAAAAGGCTGCTGTGGATCCTATCAAATATGCTTCTTCTCAACCACGTTAATTAGTCTCTCGTGCTCCTTGTCGACTGCTTCGATGAGGGGAAACAGACACGTCGGGGATGTCACACCCATTTTAACCAGATAAGAAAGTTTGGAGGCGTGTGAAACTTTGCGGGGCGAGGGAAATTTCAAGCAAGCGACAAATTGCTCAGCCTGTTCGTTGACGGGCGGCGCAGGTTGGGGCATCCTCATTTAGGAAAACTGAAGCAATCAGCTGATCGCTCGGTCGCGTCGCCTCCAGTTAGGAAGTGGTTTGAGCTTTGACAGCTGTGCTCTTTAATGTTGCTATGGTTACGAGTTGGTTAGCAGATGAATTTCGAAATGGTGTTTAAACTTTAGCCGAACCATGTGAGGGTTAAACGGTTTTAACGCAGACCAGCTGGCTAATCAGAAAAAAAGTATTCACCCAGACCATGGTATAATCATCAGTAACCACTCAGCATAGGAAAATATAAAAAAAGATCGCTTTGTAAAAGGAAACTCTGTTCACCTCAATGATGGCTGAAGCATTTTTAGCGATTCATTTGCATTGTTTCACTTAAGTGTCACAGCAACTTTTTGAAAATGATGATCTGTGATATTACAGGTGGTGTGCGACTGTGAGAAATTATGTGTGGCACCAGCATTTCTTCCTGTATCATCTTGACTCATGAAAGCGCGTCAGCTTCCTGCACAACCACTGGAGCATTGACACCAGCACACACAGCACAGTCATATCACTCACGCATGCACACCACTACTGACAACAAGATCAGCACATAAAAAAGAACAAACAAAGGAAGCTACATTTGTATTATTAGAAGTATAAATATTTTTTTTCAGTTTATCTCAATGTGAAAAAGGGAGGGAGAGACAGACAGACAGAGGGGAGAAGCTGTCTATAACAAAAAGAATCAACAAGTAATTAAGATAATCTTTAACACTTAAGGATAAATTTACATCTCTAATGCTGAATAAATAAAACTCAAAGCTTTCAAAAGACACCCTGTGAAGGACTTTCATTGATAGTTAAGTGGAAAGTGGCCTTATGAGCCTTGAAAGCAGCCAAGATGTTTTTTTAAACGGGATGTGGGTAGTATTTCTGGTTTCAAACTGTTAGCTGTACGATAAAATAGAGCTCATTTGGGTGTCAAAGCTAAAGCCAACACATAAATCCCCTGCCTATCTCCAATTCATTATCAGAGGAGCAGCAGCTAAACGTGTCTCTTGATAACTTTACAGGCGGGAATGTTGGCTCTGTGGTTTCTGGCTTAAGAGGACAGCCATAAATGGCAAATACAGACTTGACATATGCAAAATCATAGAAGCGACACAAATGACACTTGACAATGCTGTTTTTGTGAGTGTTTGACTTTCCTTTAAGCTTATAGAGGACTGACAGGGTGGATATACTGAACCTAAATTCTTTTTTTTGGTACTGAATGAAATGTATCTGTAATACTGCTTTTTAAAAATGTGGCACCAGAGGTTGGTATTGAATGCGCGGTCAGACTTGACAAGTCGCTTGAACAGTCATCGTCCAATTAAAAGCAACCAGGCAGCTGGTCTGCAAAGTTTGGGATTTTTCCACAATGCTGACCGCGTGGAAAGGAACTGGCTAAACGGTGCGTTTATCTGCTCTAACGCAAGCTCTAATTGTTGGCACATCATAACCAAACGTTACTCCCAAGGCCAATGAACACATCATTAACTTAATACATTAGTTTGTGGGGTTGCAGGTTAGAAAAATCCCAGTTCAAGACAAGCACATCCACTGTGTGGAAGTCCTACATGTTCCAAGTTCACAGTCCAACAAGCCGAGCAATGTTAGCTGTGAGTGTCTCCAAACACATCGAGTAATCCTCGCCCTTGTAGCATTGTGTCTTGTAATGTTTAAAGTTAAAACCATAGACTGTATATAGAAGTGGACGGAGCTTCCGGCTCTGAAAAATGAAGCCAATGCGGAAGTGCAGTAACGCTGTATTCTCACCGAAATCCAGCAGGGGGCGAGCGAGCTGGCTGCAAAAAGAAGCCCGGTCCCATTGACCCCCGTTCTAAAATGCCCAACTTAACAGCTGAAATTAACATATTTATAGCCTTTGTCAAAAAACGATTTTGGTCTCAATAGCTAATATCCCCCACCATGTTCACTGAACCAGACTTGAATTTTCATATAAGTCATTCGTTGATTTTATATTAAGGCTTAAAGTTCTGTATGATTAGGGGCGTGGTTTCGTAATTGACAGGCGTAGTGCCCTATGGTAGTGCCACTCACTCGCTATACCGCCTGTGATCCCGCCCTACTCCACCGTCTCAACCAATCATATTCACCTCCGGTTTCAAAACTGTGAAAATGGCGCTGGTCAAATCTGAAACTCGAGGCTTCAAAACGGGTGTTCAGAAACCAATGGGTGACGTCACGAAGGCTCCGTCCACTTCTATATACAGTCTATGGTTAAAACAAACCGTTACTCGGTTTGTAAAGTTTACAGCCCACTATGCAGTTTCACCGCTCTGTGTACAATCACGCAGCTAAAAAACAAGAGCTGAAAAAGGTGTTTGTCAACCCCTTGTTATACCTTTCTTTCACCAGTTAATCATCATCAGTTTTTTTAATAAGTGTGCCAGATAATAAAAAGAGTCCCCTTATTTATAAATCTTTACTGAAAAGTCCTACTTTTTAATACTTTTAACTCTTTTCTATAATACAAGATCAATACTGTTTCTTTATTTCCACGTCTTCTGCATGGGTTATAAACTGGTGTGAATGCTAATTTCTTGCCTAATTTTTCTCAGTTAATCAATTAGTTGTTTGGTCCATAAAATGTCAAAATGTGGTGAAAGATGTCGATCAATTTCCTAAAGACAAAAATGACGACCTCAAATGTCTTGCTTTGTGCAATACCCAAAGATATTCAGTTTACTGCCGTAAAGGAGTAAAGAAACCAGAAAATATTCAGATTTAAGAAGAAACAAGGATTGTAGAATTTTGACTTTGTTTCCTTAAAATATCACTTGAACTGATCAATCGGGTATCACAATTGTTGGAGATTCATTTAAAATCGATTCATAATGGGTTAATCGATTAATCATCACAATAATAATCAAGGAAAACTACTATTCATATATTATTTTTATATTAGTTTGGGGGGTAAATCTTTCCCCGTCAGCACTGTAAACTGTATATGTGCTGTGAATGGAGTGATTGACAAGCATCGGGACTTTTTATTTTAATTAGGAAAAGTTCTTGAATTGCTGCCTTTGCTTAATATTTGAGAAGTTTCTTTTGTGGAGTTTTTAAAAAGGGTTTTGTAGAGAATCACACATTTCTATTCCTCAAGGCAAGGAATTGGAAATAGTCTTGTTTTGATATATATGTGACTGTTAAATGGTATTGAAAGTTAGATACCATATTGTCAATAGTATCAAAAGATACTCAGTCCTTGACATTTGGAAAACCTTGAAGGACCGCATCAAATCAGGCACGGGGGAATCCACGTCTGGACTGAGATGCCAGAGTAGAGGACGGGAGGACAAAAATGAGTGACAAAAAAAAAAGACCCTTCCTCCACCGAGTGAAATCAATGAGAGCTGCTGAAGATTAATTCCTGTTTAACACATCCTGACACATGGGAGAGGGGGCCCCCCAACAACAACAGGACAACAGTTCAGCTCACTACACTGCAATTGGGGGAGGCAGGGGACAGTGAGAGACATACCACAGAGAGGAGAGGGAGAACACAGCAAAGAATGTGGTCTGTTCGAGTCCGAAAACTTCCTGATTCCACTAAAGAGGTGAAAAAACGGCCAGAACTGACCAAGCAGAGTCGAGGAGGACAGAAACACGATCACCAAAAGACCAGGAAGGACACAAAAGACAAAAATGTCAGGTAAAATTCCAGCAAGAGACTCCACCTGAGCCCCTCCCCTTGGGGTACACACCCCCCTCCTCCTTCACACACACATACACACACACACAGAGAGCTTCCCATGCTCCCAGGCTGGTGTGTGAGGTCCTGCCTCTCTCCCACTAAGCCTCGTGAGCCCTGCCCCCAGTGCCTGACCCAGTCACCAGCATCCCCTGCTAACCTCTGTCCCCTTTTTCCCCATTCAGCAAACATCATGCATCACTGTCACCCTCCTCCTCCTCGTACACGCATTCATCCCGCCATCAGCTCAGCGAAGAAGAAGAAGAAGACCCCTCGTGGGTGCCTAACGGGTCCGAGCAGCTTGCCCACACCCCTCCCAGTCCACTCAGATCCTTTTGAGCGGGTTGCAGGCGCGTGTGTGTCTGCACGTGTGCAGAGACTCAGGCCACAGAGTTGACTGTAAATCTGTCAGGAGAAGGGTGCCGAGGAACGAGGCGAGGGCTTCTCGCCGCCACACCCCTCCACTTGGGCAGCAGACAGACAGTTCAGACATGGAGCTGAAACGATGAGCTGATTAAACGATCAACAGAAAATGCCAAGAAATCTGATAATTGATTACTCGTTTAACCCCTTAACAAGAAGCCCAGCGAGGCTTTCTGCTTTCAAACAATTCACCTATATTCACTGCAACATTTTTTAATAGGAATGGATTCAAAACAGAACAGTAAAATCAACAGAACAGGCAAGAGAAACAGTGTATTTAAACAATGTTCTTTCCTCAGCAAAGACTTTGGCTGTTACTTTTTGAGAGTGAACCTTTCAGAAGAAAAAAGGTTCATTATTATATTAAAAAAGGGATTGAGAACATCTATGGATCTATACATCCATGGGTGCAAGGAACTGGTGTGGGAAATTAGCTTTGGCTAGAATGCACAGTACATGTGACCCTGCTTCTGCAACTGTCAGTGTTTTTCCTGTACTTGTCCCTTACAAAAAAATGTTTATGTATATGTCATTTATCCGTCAATGCGAGTATTTGCTGTTCACTTTAGGCTCCAGAAAATGTGCCATTTTTCAAACTTTTTGACAGTTAATCATAAAAATAACCAGCGTATTAATCGATAATGAAAACAATCTGCAGTAGCAGCCCTGAGGGACTTTTCAATTTTTTTTTTCACTAATAATTTACTGTTGTTTTAAATATTTTTTCATATTTCTTCACTGAAAATTAATGACAGATGAATCAATGAGTTTAAAGTTGCAGCGATGAATTGACTAGTTGTCAACTAATAAATTAACTACACAAATTTTGAGTTTGATTATTTTTTTTTATTTCTTAAGGAACAAAACTTTCAAAATTCTCTGATTCCATATATATACATATGTATACATATACATATACACACACACACACATATATATATATCACTTAAGTTGACATTTCTGACTCTTCAAATGTGAAATTTATTTTACTTGTGAAGTATGTCAAAAAACGTTACAAATATACTTTCTAAAGATTATTTTGCTTCATTTAATTCATATCAAATGCTTTGACATAATCTGTCAAATCAGATATTGTTATAATTGATATTTATCGGGTATAATTTAATCATCTGAATAATAAATAATAGTATACATTTCTCATTATTTGTTATGCATCTCTAATTTAACTATTTTTTGCACATTTTATAAATGAAAAAGTGACAGTTTAATACATATTGACAATAATCATTAGTTGCACCCTTTATCAGCCACAAAATAGAGCTGCAACCAGCTCTAAATTTACACATCGACCTGAGTGTAATTAACTCATCCTGACATCCCTCACCTGTCCACACTGACACACACACACACACACACACACACACACACACACACACCATCTGCATCACTTCCATTCAACCACTGTTTACACACACTGAGAAGAGTAGACTGCTATTATCCAGCACTAGCAGGTATTGTAGTAAGGCTCTGGTGTCACGCTCAAGGACATGGTGCGTTTCATGCGCGCACGCACACACACTTTATACACGCTGGCTGTTTGAGGGACCAAACCGTGGACCTTCAGGGTTACAGGACAGTGTGTATGCACAGGGCCACGCTGCTGCCCCCTGCAGATATACAGTGAGACACATGACTGAGGATGAAGCAGATGACAGGAGTGGGTTACGAAGAAGGAAAAACACGATCACTCTTTCACCTCACACATTTACAGTCAATGCATGGACCACTCAGTGCACTGACTCCCACATTGGAGACATACAGGAGAGTCGGTGCACTTTTTATCGCTCCGGGCAGCCTGCTGGTTGACTGACAGACAGTCAGCATCGTCTGCCTGCCTGCCTGCCTGCCTGCCCCTTCCCGCATTGCATGTAACGAAACCAGCTAAATAAACCAGCGGCATCTTTAAAACACCATGCATATAACATACACACGAGCGCGGTCGCATGCACTTGATCAACAAACATTTCGCTGCAAATGCCCGCATGTTCGGACCGCGTCAGGCTCAGCTGTTGGACAGTTTCTCCACGTTACCGATTATCACGGACAGTCAGTGCAAAGCAAGAGAAAATAGTTAACCATCATCTTATTTGTGCGTGTTTATGCGAGTGCAAAGTGTGCGTGCTCTCCTGAAAACTTCCCGATGCACTGTTATCTATTGGAAACACTTCTGTGATCCAGCAGCTTGTGCGTAAACTGTCTCTAAACAGCTCGCGTGGTAAGTTTAACAAACCTGCAAAATGTTCATTCATTTCCCGACAGCTAAGTACATGACAGCTAACATGCTCTTCATCACCGTCATGCACAGGTGAGTGAATCTTTGCTGTCACGGACTAAATGACCATGCACTGTGCCCTCTCCGCACCGTACCGATGCCAATATTGTGTGTGTGCACCGCTGCTGGGAGCCCAAGTCACTACATTTCTGTCCTCTATCGAAATTCAAACCAAATTCAAAGTCCGTTTAAATTAGCCGACCGTTAACAAACACGCAACGCTAGCTTACCTTGTGGACGTATCTCTCTACCGGATCGATAATTTCTTCTTTACACCATTAACTCTCCGCCATCTTCAGCACTGTTTGTTTAAATGGGAAACACTCCCGAAGCCCAAGAAGCCAGTTCTGTAAGTTGAGGCGACGCGAGGGCTTCTGGGTAACGCAGTTCGCTCGACCGGAGCGCCGCTCGACCGGCTGCGGCGTCCAACCCGGATACGGACTACAGGCAGACTCCACCACCGCAGGGGGGGATGTTGAGGTGGAGGTGGAGGTGCGGGGGGGACAGGCACTGTCTGTCTAGCAGCCTACAGACGGATGTCAGAGCGCGGAGAGATGCCACGGTGTGTATTTTCAGTTAAACTCAGGACCGAGTTGTTTGTTGGATGGAGCTTCGAGGCTCAAACACAGTGTTTCCAGAGTTTTTAGCAAAAAAAAAAAGGTGTTTGGCTCTGAGGGGGTGACAAAATAAGTAGACAGGCTAAACTTGAGAGCAAATCAGGACGCGAAGGTCTTATCACTGTCTGATAACCATGAGTTGGTCCATTTGGATAAATAAAAGTCTCGTTTATGTGCCAGGAGCATCCTCTTTACTTCCATCTGGGATTAGGTCAACTCTTTAAAGCAGATGTTATTTTTTAACCGAGGAGTCCTTATACGAGAAATATCTAATATCTTTAATGTACAAATTCATAAAATGACCATGATATTTAATCAGATATCAAGATAATATGTTGCAGGGATGTATTTTGTGGGAGGGGGTGCTGTAAATACGGGCAATTTCAGTTAATTTTCAATAAAAAAGTAATTCTCTAAAAACTGATTGTATCACCCAGATTTATAGCTGCCTTTATCTGGATCATAGTCATATTATTAGAGCTGCAACAATTAATCGAATATTAAATTAATCGCAGACTATTTTTTAAGGAAAAAAGTACAAATTCTTTGATTCCAGCTTCTTAAATGTGAATATTTTCTGGTTTCTTTACTCCTCTCTGACAGTAAACTAAATATATTTGAGTTGTGGACAAAACAAGACATTTGAGGACATTATCTTGGGCTTTGGGAAACACTGATCAACATTTTTCACAATCCATTACTCAAGAAAATGATCAACAGAT
>JAJHUR010073765.1:19054-35469 GCA_027495735.1 Lutjanus campechanus
GATATCAAGATAATATGTTGCAGGGATGTATTTTGTGGGAGGGGGTGCTGTAAATACGGGCAATTTCAGTTAATTTTCAATAAAAAGTAATTCTCTAAAAACTGATTGTATCACCCAGATTTATAGCTGCCTTTATCTGGATCATAGTCATATTATTAGAGCTGCAACAATTAATCGAATATTAAATTAATCGCAGACTATTTTTTAAGGAAAAAAGTACAAATTCTTTGATTCCAGCTTCTTAAATGTGAATATTTTCTGGTTTCTTTACTCCTCTCTGACAGTAAACTAAATATATTTGAGTTGTGGACAAAACAAGACATTTGAGGACATTATCTTGGGCTTTGGGAAACACTGATCAACATTTTTCACAATCCATTACTCAAGAAAATGATCAACAGATGGATCGATAATCAAAATAAGTGTCAGAGGAAAGACTTAAAAAATAGGTCTAAATGTGCTTCCCGTGTTTGGACCTGTTTTTTAAGTGACAAGGTTGTGACAGGATTAATTAATTGATTAATTGAGAAAATAATCAACAGATTAATCGCCAGTGAAATGAATCGATAGTTGCAGCCCTACATAGCATCCTAAAACAAGTAATTAAAGCAAAGCATACATAGCAGAGATGTGTTCAAATAATGTTAATTTTTGCAGGATCATCCTCAATTTTTTTTTTGCCTCTCTAACCTTTCCTGCTCTGCGGTTTATCCCTCTTTTGGTCCTTTATTCATTTCATTATTTTTGAATCAAACTCTGCTCCCTCTGTCGTGATTTGATTTGATTATTTCCCACTTGATCTCTGACAAGAGTGGACCGATCCACTTGAAAGGTTTGGGGGAAGTGATGGTTGCCTGTTGTCAATTTGGGGAAATCAGATGGGCTGTTCCAACATTAAGTGGGCTCAGTAAAGGGCGCTGTCACATCCCCTGCACCTCTACTTCTCAATGTCTATGCTGGTTTCTCCCACAAAAATGCTACAGCCAGCAAGTTCTCCTTAAAAAAAATTCCATTCCAGTCTGGAACATCTGTTTTTGTTTTCCTGTTTCACAATTATTAGAGTTAAAATTAATACCAAATATTCACCAAATGATTTAGTGTCTGTTTATGAGTGGTAGGATATCATTGATAATCTTTTAGAAGGAGTAGATGTTTATAACGGTTAAATTGAGCAATATGTTAATAGAATCTGACAGGCAGTGAAGCAGGCTGTGACTGAACTCAAACTCACTAATTTGAAGTGCATTTCACAGATAAACATATCAAGAGAAAGTGTTTCACTCTTAGGGCATACATAAGCCAGATAAAATATAATTTGGCAAGCGTCATTGCTGGCAAGATACTGCAGAATATGACATTTTGTCCACCCACCCTTTTCAGTAAAGTCATACTGAAGCTGCTCATCATTTCCTAACTTTTGTTTTTTTGGTTTTCGTTTTCTTCATTTGTTGCTGCAGCTGGTCATTTAAAAAAAAAAAAAGCTGTACATCTTTGTATTTATCGATCTCTGTTGTTCCCATGATAATGGCTGACATGTGCTTGACTGGCAGGAGTGAAGATTCTAAGAGTTTAGATTAGGATGTAATCTATGAAATATTTTAGATTTAAAGCTAAATAAAGTATATTATTAAATCAGGATTATTAAAATGAAGGAATCTGAAAACTGTAAATGGACCCACTGGCAGAGTGCCACGAACCCCTGGGGCTTTCAGTCCCCAGTAGTGATCAAGGTTTGAGCTGCATTAATGAGGTCCCACCTGAACACCTGGCTGACTTAGTCACAAGCAGGACTCAGCTGTCAATTGTGACATAAAACCCCCATTATTATTGCATCAAATAACAAATTAAAACCAAATTGATCTGAAAATTAACACTTGAACATACATCAGCATGATAAGAACTACCTAAAATGACAGAGAGCATCTTTGGGAAAAATTTATTCGATGTGTACTTTGATATTTTAGTTTGGGCATTGTCTCATCTGCTAACATGGAGAGGCCAAGATTTGTGATCTGTACTGCAGCCAGCCACCAGGGGGCGGACAAGATGTTTTGCCTTTACTTTCAGGGAGCTGTCATATCATCCATACAGTCACATTATTGTCAGAGGGTGTCACAGTGCAGAGTTTATAAATCAGTTGGTGCTTTAATGACACATAATAAAATAACGCCACTGTGACAAAACTAGACTGAAGACAATTTGAGCAAACGTCTGATTCATGATTTTCATATTGCACAGAAATGAATGGAAACCTACAGCTGCCTAGAACGGTAGAAAAAACATTCTAAAGCTGCACAGCATGCTTCCAAAATGGTCAGAAGAAATCATACATGATTTATAGTTACAGAACTAAAATGTACAAGACACTAGTATGAGCCTTTAAATTGAATCTGTGGGTCGGGGCAAATAGTTTCTGCGAACATCTTTAAGTGTCTTATTTATAGCCTGATAAGTTTTCATCTGTTCGTCATGATATTTCAATGTGGACAGATTTTTGATGTTATCTATAGCAGTTGTTCCAGAACTTAATGGCTTGTGACTCTTTAATATTAAGTAAGTTAAACTGTGACCCCCTGATCAAACGTTATATAACTTTATGAGCTACGACCACTTGAAGAAAAGAGTGTTTCTTTTTCTTTCTCAGACTTTTGTTTGAATTGGTTTTATGGCCCTGAGGAGCAAAAATATGGAACATTTCACAAGAAAATAGCAAAGATAAAAGACTTTTCTGATTGAAATTTTATGTTATTTGAATCATTCAATAATCATTCTTGACTTGTTAATCATATTATCTCATCTCATGGTGTGCCTGTACCACCTTGTACATTTTATGGAAACAGAAGGAGATGAATTTATCATCAAAATAGTTCATTGTCTCTCTGCAACTAAGTGTTTAATCTCCATCTGTATTTTAGGTTATGTAATGTATGAGTAATGATAAGGTGATATGGACAAAATCAAATACTTTTAGATCAATATTGCAACAATATTGGAGTAAGGATGACTATTGGTGCATTCCCATAATATAAACAGAATGAAATTTTTGATAAATAATCATCAGCAATGTGGATATAACGTCTAAGTGAGTAAAGGAAAATAATAGAACAGCTAAAACAGTCTGGTAAGTTCAGAAAATTACATCACTTTGCTGTAATGAAGCCTTTAACACCAGAAAAAAAACAACACTTATACCATATCATATCGATAAAACAATATCTAAAATCTAAACCTCCAGGGGGTGCCGGGAGGCCTCAGCAAAATATAATATCATTTATAATATATAAGATGTCTAAATCTTATTTGCTGTGCTCATCTTTCTAATTGCCTGCCAGTCAAAACATCATTCATCATGTCATAAGCTGTCAGTGATGACCTGGACTAACACCTGCCATCTGCACAAAAGTTGCTCTGCTCCTGAAACTGAGTTTTTACTGACAAAAATGGACATGTTTTTGAAAAGGAAAAGACCCGAGTAGCAGGCGAGTCCTTAGCTCACCTGCACAAAATCCAAAGAACTCCTGGTCAAGTAAAACTCACAAGTATGATGCAGCATACATAAAATATGAATTACTGATGCACATACGAATGGGTACAAGTGCCCCAAATGTTTTCTTTGCCTCGAGACATTCTCAAATGAGTCTAAAGTTTCTAAACTTTGTTGTGACTTGAAACAAAAGCACCCAACAGAGGTGGACCTTTGGTTTTTAAAGACATCTTGCAAACATAAGGCCCCGGTCATTAGCTGATGTTATTGATATCACAATATCAATAGTGTCAATATATAGCTCAGTGATGTATAGTTATATGTGCAGCATATGTAATACGTTATTGGTCACGTGGATATATGAGTACTCAAAATTTAGATGAGATGTGTCATTGTGCAGAGTACAGATGCAAGGAAATGAAATGCTGTTGGCATCTGACCACAAGTGCAAAAAAAGAGGGTAATATTATTTACAGATGGGTGCAGGTATACACTACCACAACATAACCATGGTGGCAGCATGTATGTCTATGTACATGTATAGTATGTATGTATAATACATCAAATAAGTTCTAGTTAGAGGTGAAGTTGGCAGAGTTGGCAAGGGAGTGTATATACATGGTTGTATGTATAATATGGACAGAATATGTACAGACAAACATAATTAAGTGCAAAATGAGCAGTGCAAATGTTAAAAGTACTGAGACACAGCAGTAATGAGTCTGATCATTTTTAGTGCTGTGATGTGGAGTTCAGCAGTGTCACAGCTTCGGCAGAAGAAATTTTCATGTTAAGGGTGAGAAATGTTGACATATTTTGGTTCACTTTGTGACAAAAGTCCTCAGACTCGGGTATAAAAATAACATTATATCAATTTCTATGGTGCACTTGGGTGAGTAAGATGACAGAAAAAGTCTTGAAAATTAACACTGTAGGTCACAATAAAGATGCTGTTTCTCTGAATATTATGATGTTATAGTGTAATGTGTGGCAGTTTGTGTTACAGATACAAGGAAAAGGGCTGCTTTCTTTCAAAAGTCAGTTTTTTTCTTCCTCATGAAACAGACAAATGCTAAAATGTCACTTCACATCCTGCAGCCTTTTAGCAGGAGCCAGCCTTCTGTGAAAGGGGTTTGTTTCACTGGAGGGGCTGTGGCTCCTTCAGGCCACCGATCTCTTATAGATGAAGCCCATATGTGGGCTCCATATGCGAGCTGGCAGGGTCATCGAGGACCAGTGACGTTGGAGCCGGGTGGCCTATGAACTGGGACACGTCGGCACAGCACCCTGACGGCTGCCAAGATATACAAGGCAGGGACAGATAGCGCTGAAATCCGTCACTATGGTGATGCCAGGCGGACGAGAGCACAGATAGATGGATAGATACACATACAAAAACACACAGACGCACACACACCGAGTGAGTAAGGCTCCTGCAGTGTCAATGACAGTGGGAATGAAAGAAGATGAGAACAGGAAGGTGAGAGAGAAGTGAGACAAGATGATGAGATAGAGGAGTTTAGTTTAAGGCAGTTTAAGACGATGCAGAGACAAGATCACAGATAATGACAAATGGTGCCTATTGCCCAAAGAGAAGGGTAGCTGGGAAAACCTATAGGTGTTAAAGAAGCACAAAGTATGAAAAGCGAAAAGAGAAGAAGCAAGTGTGGAGTTGTCAGTGTGATGGAGGAGGAGAGGAAGTGTTAGAGCTCAAAGGAACATAGAGGGAGTGAAAATAAGGTACCAGTTTCACTCAAAAAGTAAGAGAGGGAGAGAAGACGGAGAAGGAGAACAGCGTAAGACACTACAGAGAGTAGAAAATGTTGAAATAGGGTTGTGGAGAAGGTTTAAAGCAATTAGCCTCATGGGTCAGGCATAATTCATCAGGCAAAACTACAAGAACGGCTAAGGAGAAGGAAATGTGATTGGAATATAACTCAGTGAGGGATGCAAAAATGTGAATGTTCTTGGAAAGCAAAAAAGTCGACATTACTAAATTCTTAGAAATTAATTTCCTAATAATTCTGAAAAAAAATCGTCAAGCACATTTGAGTATAACCTGAAAACTTTTAAGATAAAACTTTATTAATTGTGAAGGAAATTCTTGTGCCAGAGATTGCTCCAAAATTACAGTTACATAGAATAAAAACAATAGAAAACAGTAGAGTCTTGAATATGAAGTGAAATATAAAATATAAAGTGTATAAGGAGTAAATGCAAAGCGACAGTGCCTAGTTGAATAACAATATAAGTAAGAAAAAGAAGCAAAAAAAGAAACCTAAAATAGACTAAAATAGCTTGTAAGAAAAGTAATAAAAAAGTATTATTGCACCTGACAATGAACGTAATGATATTAAACGTAATATTGCATGTGAAAAGTAGTAATGAAAAATAAATGTAATATTGCACATCACATTGAAAAAAGTAATACAGCAATGATACTGCAGTAAAGTAATACTGCACAGAATATTTGTGTTGTTCTCAGTATCCAGTGCTTTTATCAAAATGTATCACTTTCATGCATTTGCAGTGTATGCGTCATGTCACACTGTAACCCTGTAAAAACACACATACACTCAGAGACACTCATGCAGGGATAAGTCCGAGCCAAAGGATTTAGAGACGTTTTAAGCCTACTTTAAAAGAAATTAGAGCACATTTTGAGGTCCACTGGCAGACTGAACTGAACCAATAACTGCAAGTGTAAAAGCTAAATGCAGGTAAAAGGCTGTAAAGAGAGAAGAGAGAGTGTAGATGATAGTATTGAGTATCATAGTTAGTTTAGATTATATTATTGTGCTGTAGGTGACTGTCAAGGTGAGATATGCTTTTCTATACTGACTATTTATATCTTTTATGTATAAGTGTAAAATAAACTCACAATGACAGAGAGAAGATACTGTACGTTGGAAAACTTAATAATTACAATTTTACT
Organism: Lutjanus campechanus; assembly: GCA_027495735.1. Taxonomy (NCBI): domain Eukaryota; kingdom Metazoa; phylum Chordata; class Actinopteri; order Lutjaniformes; family Lutjanidae; genus Lutjanus; species Lutjanus campechanus. The sequence goes on from JAJHUR010073765.1 coordinate 25,474, forward strand.
TTAGCTGCTTTCTATTATTAAAGAGTCACTGAAAGCTGTATTGCATTTCCCTAAAGTTGATAACATCATCAGGAAACTTATGATTAGGGATGCACCGATTGACCGGCCAGAGACCGGAACCGGCCGGTTTTTAGCATGACCGGCCAGAGACCGGTGACTGGCTGGTCAGCACCACAAATCCGATTCTGTGCCAGTCATATTCGCACATATACTCTGCACGATGGTCGCGTCATGCGCGCAGCACACACTGGCCGTAATGTCACATTTACCACAGTGCTGATCAAAGCAGCACACACTCAGACATATGCTCGCATGAAGTCAGTGTTAGCGACTGACTCCGAGGACAGGATAAAGAGAAAACAGACAGTCTACAGTGAGACAGAACAGCTGACGGTGTCGCCAAACAGCGGTAAACTTTGTAGCTCTTCAGGCTAATGTTAGCCAGCAGCAGACTGCTGTTCACAGACTGACAGTTAAAATCTCACCTGTTGTTCTGGGTGAAGAATAAACAACCTGTGTTGATGTGTCTCCTCAAACATTTTCTCATCCAGACTTGTTAAACTTCTTCTTCTGTTTTTCTCTCTGCAAAGTTTTACTACAGCATACTGTTGCATCGCGTCTGTCTCTGGTTTGTTTACATCGGCTTCTATACAAGATCACGTGAAATCACGTCCCGTGAAATCGCCTTTCTTCTAGTACATAATATTAATTTAATCTTATAATAATAAGGCCTGGCTGTAATCTGGGGCACTTTTGGAGAAAATATATAAATTATTTAATAGTCAATGTTTTATTATGGACATCCAATTTAGTTTTACAAGAAAAGTTGCAAAAATGTTTTGTGAATGCTGTCAATTATATTTCTTGGAAAGACTGAAAATCAGAATCGGCGGGTCAGACCCTTGAAAAAAGATCTGAAATCAGAATCTGCCAAGAAAATTGGAATCGGTGCATCTCTGTTCATGATGTCATTAACTGAATGCTGAGGTGCCTTTTCAACACCCCAGAAAATTCTGTTTTTGTTGACCTTTAAACTTCTCACACTGCTGCAGTGATGTAGAAGTGTACTCCAGAGGCCTGTACTATGAAGAAAGTTTGACATAGCCAGGCTTGACAAAACCCAAAAGCCCCCAGTCAGATAGATCAGGTATCACGATGGTGGTTATCAGCTTTCTTTGTTAACCCAGGTTTTCTTCATCAGGCTTGGTGCGCGGTCCCATCAAAGGGGGCGTGCCATCTACTTCAGTCTAGAGGAACAGATTATTATCATGGTGTGCTACAAAGAATATGAAGAAAAAACAGCACTGTTGCTACAAGATTGTCAGCAGAGAATTGTTAATTGAGTAAATATGTAGGATAATATAAATATATCTTAGTTCATTCATTGCACTCTTGATGCTTCTCTTTCATTTCTAATGTTCTAATGTGACAGTTGCACATTGAAAGGCTCTTAAACTTTAAACAGCTTTTTTAAAATGTTCCCAAGAATTGCATTTAGATCTGACACTGTCCCACATTGAAGGATTTGTTGAAATCATTTTAGGTTTTGGCCAAATCAAAATTAAATTTATTTTATTGATTTATTGATTGATAATTGTGATAAATGTCAATATACTGATCAGTTTTCTAATCTGCGTTCTATTAGCTGCAGTACCAGCAGTGTAAAATGGCCCTGACAGCAAATCAGGATCAAGCATAAAAACATAATCCAAAGTGGACTGTAGTTCTTCCATTCTTTTAGTGTATGTGTGTAGAAGTGTTTTAATATTGAAGCAAATGGGAAAAAAAAAAAATCAGCATCATTAATTGAATGCATGTATCTTCCTGCTGGAACGTGATGCATCTGTTTGCTCGTCTGTAACTCCACGGCTTCATTCGTTGACATTACTAACATACGGCTCAACAGGTTGATTGTATAAAACATATTCCCCCTGCTGAGAAATGAATTAGTTAAAGAGTGGTACTTTTTAAAAACGATTAATCTCAAACTCTGAACGTAACCTCCTCAGGAGCAGGTTAGGCGTGCCACACATGTTACCATGGTGATCTAACCAGGTTAAAAGACAGCCACCTTCGTGACATTGAAAATTCTGACTTTAGGCTCAACATATTTCGCGAACCCATTAATCTCGCTTCGTAGTACACCCCTCAGGGTGTGTCCGTACACTGTGACATCACTTGGGTGCCGTTGCTGTGCAGCATAGGGCACTTCTGGTGAACGAGACTTGAAACTTTTGTCAAGTTTCTCTTTAATGTTTGATACCAATGAGTCAATCCTCTGAGAACTGCACAGGATTTCTCAAAAGTGTTTGACCTTAGTGGATGAAGTGAACACTACTGTCATCGTAGAGACTATTTCATATCTGACATTAATATAAATACAGTGATCATTATTTATCAGCGTCTTCTTTTCCATTTGTTAAAGGACTATAACAGTGTGACTGCATATTTCAGCTACTCAACTACAAAGCCCAGGTTGATTTTCATTCCATATTAAATGAGAGGAAATAATGGCTGCCTGGAAGGCAGGAAAAAGACATTCACAATTATAAAACATTACCATATGGTTTGGACAATAGTTGGCAGTAATGTAAAGTGTGTTTGTAATAATTGTGCTTAAAGAGGGCAAAACCACTGGCATGATCCTTAAATAGACATCAGTTACTCTTGGGACTGCCAGTGTAATTGTAGAGTTTCATTCTTAAAAAACTGAGACTCAGTTTTTACCACACGAACGACAAGGCTGTAATAGGATTATTATTGTAATTCAGAGTTGTTTCAGACCTTTGCTTGCAAATAATTTCATTTGAATATATACTTTGGAAATGTGAATAGCTTTTGAGAACAACTGCATGGGTTCTTTTAAGTGGCTGTGCTGCCATTGCATTCTGGAGTGAAACACTTTAATTCATTAGGCCTGTTCCTGATAGAGTGAAACAGTGGAGAATTGTTTTTGTACAGCCAGCTGGCTTCAGGTTGCAGCTCCACAATATTTAAAACCACATTATTATGGTACTTATTGTGCATCATTTGGAAAATTCCATAGTGTTGCCCGAGGCTAAAAGAAAACGGAAATGGCAGAAAATGAAATGTAATGTGAAGAAACACATGCACGTACACACCAAACACAGTCTCTCGTACTGTATGAGCACCTCAGCATGGAGCACAGATACAATAAAACACACTTACTGCTTAATATCAATCCATTAGATGGTTACGGAGTGGACAGACGATGATCAGGCTTCATTTACCAGCAGACAAACAGTTTATTGTTGAGACTGTCCCTCAGTTAGAATTTAGGGGACTGCAGGGAGAGTTGTGGGAAGGTGAGAGGAACAGGGAAGCTGTTTAAGATTCCAAACAGGTAGAGACGAGGCTTCAGGAGGGTAGTGGAACAGCTATGAGCACACACACACACACACACACGCACACACACACACATGCACGCACACAGATGTGAGACATGGAGAGAGAAAAGAGGCAGCCCATATGTAGAAAATGCTGCATGCTCGTACATACAGCTGAAATGATTAGTCGATTAATCAGTTCGTTGATTCATCAGCTTGATTGACAGAGAATTTATCAGCAGCTACCTCTTGTAATTGATTATTTGTTGAAGCAATTATTCAAGCAAAAATATCAAACATTCCCCAGCTTTGTCTTATGTGTTAATAAATCAATACTGTTTGGATTGTGGGCTGTTGATCAGACAAATCAAGCTACCTGACAACATAATCTTGAGTATATTTCACCATTTTCTGACATTTTATTGGCCAAATGATTTATAGAGGAAATATTGGTAGATAAATCAATTATTTAATCATTTTTCTGTGCAGCCTTATTTGTATGTACCATATATGTGAATGTGTACACTATGAATAATGAACTTGGGGAATAAATTAACTGTACATCTCAGTGGTGAATCCTTCTGTATTACATTTTTTCTTAATGCTGTTTTCCTTCCTTCATCACTTCTAGCTAGACTCTGGAGCTGAGATTACATTGGAGACACACTGCTAAATGTTAAAAACTTCTTCTCAACACTAACTGACTAACAGGAAGAATCTTCTTTATTTCACCAAAGCATTTCAAGGTGCAAGGTAGATTTACTTACTCATTTTATAACACAGGGTTGTATAATGAGATTAAGTTGTAACGTCCTTTTGCTACTAACAGACACAAATGTTATATTCAAAATCTATATATATATATCTATACAGTAGATTGGTTGAATAAATAATAAGGCATAGAAATGAAAATAAAACACCTTTTTTTTACATGGAGGCTGCTGAGAATTAATTAAGTAGTCTCACAGCTTGAGGGAAGAAGCTGCTCTTTAGTCTGGTGTTAGGGCAGCAGATACTTCTGTATCGCTTGTCAACTGCGGCATTACATTTACATTTACAGAATATGATTTTTCCCCCTCATACCAAAAAACGAAACAATATTCACAGTTTCATACCAAGTTGTTTACATGGCTAATGAAAATGAATATTCCACTAATATTCCCATTTACATGCAGTCGTGTATATTATGGAAAAGTGGAACCGCTTGAGCCATTTTTTCTCTTTCCGTCCAGAAATGTAGGCTTTTCTTTTGTGCATGCATCTCTACCCCAGCCGGGCAAACTGTTGGCTAGTTGGTTTGTTTAAAATGAACAGAGCTGACCCTAAACAGACTGGAGGCTGTGTGTTGCAAACTAAAGTAAAAACCCCATTTGAGACGTATATTCTGAATGCACTGTACTCACATCGCTATCAATGCCATGACCTGGATGACTGAGAACCTTCACAGACATGCATGTAAACATAGTCAATGATGCTGCTGGGGACATGGGTACCAATGATGTTCTGGTCAGTTTTAATCACCAGCTGCTGAGTCCCCCTTCACCAGCACAGGGCCTACATCAGGGTGATCTTTGAAAACATGGCAGCTTGAAACGATGGTTAGTCGAGCACCAAGTTGGCTGGTGACAGCATGTCACACACACCTACATATATAGGAAGCTGCCCGAAGACAGAGGTTTAGAGGTGACCTCGACTAATGTACACACAGTTTGAAGTCAGCTTATTAGCACTCATGTGGACACATAATGTATAACATTTCATTTAGACGAGAGGGAAATTACACAGAAGTAGTCAAGAAAAACAAGCAGATCTGCTCATAAATAAAGGAAGAAAAATTAAACCTGAGGGAAACGCTCCATACATTTATGAATCCAGCATATGGCCCAGTCCCATTTACATTTCCCTCTGCCTCCCATCATCCTATGTAAAATCAATACAACATGAGTGGAACCGACAAAGAAAAAAAATGGGGCAGATTTAGGATCGCTGTTTGGAAATCCTCAGTTGATGATAAAATTGCTGCTTTGAAAAACAAACCCTACAAAGGTGGAGGAATAAGTGAGAGAGGAGGATGGAGCATGGCGCTGTGTGTTTATCGTCACCGTGGAAGAGTGCACAAATGGAGTGTTACCGAGAGAGTTCAGGCGATGGAGGAACAGATGAGACTGTATAAACACACGTGACCCTGCCAGTGCTGTCAGCTGTCCCAGTTGCGGCGGGGCCATGTGTGTGTGTGTGTGTGAGCATGCACATGTCTGTAGGTGTGTAAAGACTCATGTTCCATATGCACAGCTTGTTGTGGCACAGCTGCATGTTCATGTTCACACAGAAAACATTCCACATAGTCTACAGAACATGCATAAATCATATTCATGCTCCCTCCACATTTTTGTTGATTTCTGTGAACATGTGAACGCTTGAGGCAAAAGTGGCACGTGCTGACTCCATATCTGAGGTCTTCACTGGCTCTGCAAGCTCACTCTGACACTGCAACATGCCACATAATGTCACAGGCGGCAAGGACTGACCACAATCATAGAAAAAGCTCCTATAAACATAATGATCGTATGTAGGGCAGTTCATTAATTGCAAAACTTTGAGTGGGCTTAGACCAAATTCAAGCTGTAATCAATCTAGATTTGAGAGCACACAGGGACAGATTTGGAAGCGTGAAACAAGTGTTGCGTCCAAAATCCTGATTTTATGTTCACTCAGTTCAACATGTGCTCTCATAGTTTCCCCCAGCAGTTTTGGCAGGGTCTAAGTTTTTAAGAACTTGAGAAGAGACTTGATAAGAAATCAGTTTCTGGATAAGCTTTATAAAGACACATCTATATGCTGACTCTCTTAACTCACATCTGTCTATTGCACTGTTGTGTCTGGAGACACTGACAAAGGCAATGGACTGTGCTGTGAGGTGACATTAGGCTACTGAGGGTGGAGTCACACCAGACACTGATGTGACTGGGGCTTTAAAGGGACAGTCCACCCCAGAATCAAACATATATATTTTTCCCTGGCCTGTAGTGCTATTTATCCATCTAGATTATTTTTGGTGTGAGTTGCAGAGTTTTAGAGATAGTGGCTGTAGAGATGTCTGCGTTCTGTTTCCAAAAATCAAGACTCGATTACTAAAGATAATCCACACAACTTGTTGTGAGCAGATTCTTTATTTCTAGTAGAAAGAAAATAGTTCTGGTAGATTATAAAATAGTTCTGGTAGATTCTCCTGCAGAAAGAAAATAGTTCCAACTCTGCAAACTCTGCAAATCACAAAAAAAAAAAAATCTGGATAAATAAATAAATCTGGATAAATATAGCACTACAGGCCAGGGGGGAAATATACATTTTTGATTTTGGGGTGAACTGTCCCTCTAAGAAATTTATCTGAGCAAAATTCATCTTCACATCTTCACAGACGATGCTGGCATCTTGGTGACATACTGACTGTTCAGAGAGTTCACATGGGGAACTACTGTGGCTGGTGAGCTAATGGCTAACACATCTGCATGACAGGAACATGCTAACGCTAGTCAGCATGGATGTTTAACACAGGATATGGTGCCACGTCTCAGCCTTGCTCCCAGTTTTTTCCCAGTGGCCACTTGTGGTATTGCAGCAAAAAAAAATCGCAGATGGCCCAAAAAGCTTTTTCTGCATAAGCCACCATTATAAAAGAGACGTCTGTAAACCTGTTGACAGGACACAGTAAAGTGCAAAGAAAGTCAATTAAGACTTTTTCTATTATGACTTTTTGATCTATGAAGTTTTTTATATTTGTGAAACTTTCTTGGAGCCAAGAAAAACGATTGAAAAATCCATGACACCATCACAATGTCACATAAGTCTATAAACCACACGGGAACTCACGGGCTGGATCAGCAAGAGAAACACAACTGCCTGTATGCAGTAGGCTGCATACAGGCAGGAAATAAACCTGTGAGCTAGAAAGATTTTGTGGCGTATACACAAAGAGAGCAGTTCTTACTGGACTGAATAATCGCTAACTTTTGGCAAAATATGACATATGTTTTCATTAGTGTATAATCTCCCGAAAAATAAGAATCGTTCTGTTTCTGCTTCCTCAGAATGAGGCGTTTATGTCTACAGATGGCTCTTCAAGCTAACGAGCATGCTATAACTGACAGTTTGATAGCTTGGTTAGCTTTGTTGCCAGCAGGAGAATAAGTTCAAACAATTTATCAAAAAGATGTGTTTGTACCATCAATTCCAGTCTCATAACCTTCAAACCATAGTAGTTTATACTCTGACAAAGGAGGTTAAATAAAACTGGATGGTTTACGGCTAATTGGCCAATTTGGCTCTTCGCCCACTCGAAAGTCAGCACTGTCAGGACAGCTTGCAATTGGTCAATTGAATGAATTCAACTATCATACTAAACACATTGCACTTTAGTGACAGTTCCATCGGCATTAATTTATTCACTGTGAAATTGCTGTTTTAAATGCCGGTGTAACTTGGCCTTAACACTTCAGACGTCAGTTTCAAATCCATTGGATTTTACTTGCTTGGACTGGACACAAACTTCCAAAACTGAAAGTGTGCGACAGGATACGAAGCAAACGAAGCTCTACTTCTTCAATTCTTGTAAAAGCATTTTTTTTTTACAGGATCAAAACATCTGTTACACTCAACTCTGTCTCTGCTTAATATCAGAACTTGTCCTGTGCTTATAAATCTGCCCCCATGCTTACGCAAATCTTGACTCAAAGACTGATTTCCATTTAAATCTGTTTTATACCCTTTCAATTGTTTTGCTATTAATGAATCTCCACACATAAGCAGTAATTTTTTAGCTCCAGAGCCTTTTACGTTTTTTGTCTCCAGCTGTTATTTTCTTCTTTTGCCTTTCCCTCAATTTTGCATCAAGAAGTATTTTGCTTTTAACAAAGCCATTACTAAATAAGAATTTGCTCTAAATGGACTTGTCTGATTAAAACAGACACAAACATAAACATGCAAACAATAAATGGTCAAAAGCTGGATACTGAATAAGGAGGTGGTGGGGGCAACAAGGGGAGATGCTGGACGAAAAATATACAGACTAACCTCTTTTTCCAGTCATTTACACTCTTAGAAATAAGGGTTCCAAAAGGAGTCTTTCTGAAGGACTGAGGTTCCACCCAGAACCATTTGCTTCTGAAGAACCCTTTGTCGAAGAAAGGGGTTTGTCAATGGTTCTTTGCAAGACTAAGGGTGGAACTAAGAACACTTTTCATCCAAAGAACCCTTTTTGGAAGAAAGAGTTCTTCAAGGATTGTTGAAGGGTACCATTACAAGATGCATGGAATACAAAAAGGATCTCAGTAGAACTCTAGATAGATAAAACCCTTGAAATATAAAGGTTCTCAATAGAACCCACTTGGTGGGCTATAGATAAAACCCTTTGAAGATAGAATATTTTCCGGTAGAACCCCTAAGTGTCTTCTACAAAAAAAATCTCGAAATATGTTCTTGGTAGAACCCCACAGGTGGTATCTAGATAAAACCCTTGGAATATAAAAAGATTCTTAATAGAACCCCCCCGAGTGTGTTCTCAATAAAACCCTTGGGGGAAAAAATGTGTGTTCTCGTTCATAAAACCCTTGGAATATGTGAAGGTTCTCCTCAGAACCCCCTGGGTGGGTCCTGGTTTGCACCATTAAAAGGTGAAACGGTTCTGGATAAAACACTCACATAAAGTTCTGGTTGAAATCATCACACCCCAGAACAGTTCTCTGTAGAACCTCTCATGGGCCATTCTGGGTGAAACATTTCACAGAAATTTCTAGGTATAACCCTAAGTAGAACTCTCTGAAAGGGTTCCAGGTGGAACCTTTGAAAAAGGTTCTACCTTTAACCAAAAAGGATTCTCCTGTGGGGACAAGCCACAGAACGCGCTCTGTCTCTTATCTCACTGTTGTCTCTTTATTTCACCCTTCGTCTCTTTTATTTGTACCGTTTAGGCTCTAATTTGAATTTGCTGGCTCTGATGGACACTGATAGGACACTGCTCTCCTCTTCTCTTCCCTCCATTATACTGCTCAGCTCTACTGTAAATCACAGCACTCTGCTCGACATTGCTCTCCGTCTGTTTCTCTTCCTCTCACTTCCTTTACTATTTTGTCTTCGCTCCCGTCTGCTTTTCATTCCCGTGCCTCTGATCTGTCCAGATGTTTCTACCCGGTCCACACTCTGCCCTTCATTGGTCCACACCTGCTCTATCGCTCACCTCTCAAACACTCCCCTCTCGTCTGCTCGCTCACAAATAGCTGTGAGGTCGTGAACGTCTCAGATCTCCATCGTGCTTCATGGATCACTGCGAGTAAACCTGGCTGGGAGAGCAGCTGCTGCCCAATTTGCTCATTTGAGACAATCAATGAAAATAACACAGAGGGACTACAATACTTCTAAGAGATTACACGCGCACGCACACACACACACACACACACGCCCCAGTCCTGCTAATTGTTGGCTATTAGTCTGCAAGTCTGGGATTGCATGTCTTATTAAATACAGAATTTCAAATGAGCTTCGTTAAATAAGAAAGTACTCCCCTTTTAATGAAGCTAATTTATATGGAAATTACACATAATACTGACGATTCAGCGAGAGATTTATCCTCATTGGATGAAGGGGAGGAATTGAC
>JAJHUR010073767.1:0-18785 GCA_027495735.1 Lutjanus campechanus
ACTGTGAAGCATATGAGGGGGAGCACAATCTTTTAAAACTTAAAAACACATTGTTTTGCATCTAGAATTAGCACAGATGCTTTGTCAAAATACTAAATCTCAGTAACTAACAGTGACTATATTTTAATTTCTTTCAAACATTATGGTTAGGAACAATTCAGCAGTCCCTACCTGATCCTACACCCTTGTTTTATGGTGAACTGCTCCTTTATAGACGTACAGCACTCACAAGACATGGGCACAGCATTGACTTCTTACAGGAAAAGTTTGACACTTTGACCTTTTCAATGTGTAATTTGTGGTTTTGTGCCTCCTCCAGTGGCTTCTGTGTCCTCAAATGATTCAAAGACATTCAAGTTTGGACACAATGACTGCACACAGCCGTTAATGAGAGAATCTGTCTGTGTGTCTGGCAACCTGTCCAGATTGCCTTTTAATCCAGTGTACACAAGGGAAGGCTGTCATCTTCTAGGTTGTGAAGTGTCGTACAACCTCAAAGCCAAAATACTTAACATCAGATGCAAAGCTTGCCAGATTTTCTGGCCAGACAAAGGCACAACCTCGCCCTACTGTCAAAGGAGACCTGGAAGCCACCCACTGAGTGATTATTACTGCAATTAAGAGCTGACCCGGTCAGCAAGACAGGTTGGACAACAGAGAGGCATCATAAATACTCCTTATTGACATTTCCCTGGTCTATCTCGTCTTGGTGCCCTCTTACTCCAAAGAGAAAGTTTTTTATATTATCACTCTCCAGACATCTAAATCAAGAGTATGAGATAAAACTATTCCTCTAAAATTATAGAAATTGTGGCAGTGGTAATATCTAGATCTTGATAGACATATTTGTAAAAATGTTTACAAATATGGGTTTGGATTGTGGGTCAGAATAGCCAGAAAAGCATGTTGGTTTGCATACTGAAAAATGTGAGCAGATGCAGTAGGACATCCTGGTATTTTTGGCATAATGTATTAGAACATACTAAATCTTCTTCTGGCATACTAAATAGTTTGGTAGCATGGGTACTGGAACACAGGGCTAGAATCTGTACATAATTTGATGATTTTATCTTCCCCTTTACCTTTCCTTTACCCAATTATCATAAAATATTTCTGAATGTAGGTCATGTAGATTTTCATACATGAGATTATGAATTTGTTGTTTTCCTACTGATATTTTGAGGTATGATTTCTGTATCCTTGTTTTCTCTGTGCGTCTTTTCTATATAATTTATTTAATTGTTAATGGTTTTTGAATGTTTATCACCCTGTGCAGCTTGAATGGATAACTGTACCTGCTGTCACAGAGCCTGACAGCCTATTAAGGTGCATGATGTATAATTACAGGTGTGATTTCTATTGTTCAAACATTGTGAACTGACAAAGATCCAGGAGCAGGGCTCAACAATAAGGATTGTTTGCTTACTTCAGGCAAGTAAAATGCCATGTTGGGTTCGTAGAACCAGGAAGGCAAGTGCCGAAAAAGAATTTAAACTATTTAACTATTTTGATTAATCATTAATATAATTTTTCATGCAAAAGTGGCAGTAAATGCTCTTTTCAGCCTCACAAATACAGAGATTTCATATTAAACTGAATAGCTTTGGTTATGTCTTCAAAAGACATTTAAAGACGACACCTTGGACCTTGAAAAACTGCGATGAACATTTTTCACCATTTAAACATGACAATTAACTTAGGTCTTTGTTTTTATTTGATAACCGCTAATAAATAAGCCAATTTGTACAGAGGCAAATAAATATTGACTTTAGGCAAGTAGATTTCTGACCCGCTTGTCCGACCAAGCAAATGAAAAAAACTTGAATGTTGAACGCTGCAGGCGGGATCGAAACACCATCATTAAACTTCTGTGGGATGGCGTCAATATTACCTCTTATCTTGCTCTTTCTGATAACCTCGCACCTACATGATGTGTGTATAATTATTCTCCCTCTACCTGTCTTCTCTTGAAAACGTGAATGAGCCAAATCTTTTTCCGAATCAATAGATCTCAGTATCTCTGGCAAGTTTTGTTTACTTCAATAAAATCTAAACTTTTCAAAGTGGTTCATGCTGTTTGGCAGTGCCTCCCACTGATATTTGGTGGAAGAGGATGAAGGCATGACCAGCAAACCAGTTTTAAAAATTGGTGGTGGTAGGAGGTGGTGGTGGAGGATGTGTGTGTGGGTGGCACACACACACACACACACACACACACACACACACACACACACACACACACACACACATCATGGCCCGAGTTATTTCTGCTCTCCCTAAGGTGAGGCTCTCCACAGCTTCAGTGTACCAGCAGCCACACAGTCACACAGTCACACACAGAGGAGCATGAAGGGTTTCCAGTTAAGCATTTTACCCAGCTGGCTTCATAGGAGGACATTCAAAACATTCAAATCCACTGCTGTACTTAATCCTCTGCCACTAAAAGTCCTACTATGGAGGAAAAGAGTGTAACTTGTTGCCAACTCAGAGGGTCTATACCAATATGTGAGCATACCAGCTGTGTGCAACATGCTCACTCAAAGAGATAAAGTGACAAAATGGAAAAGAGGGAGGGTGGGAGGGGGAGAAAAGAGTGGCCAGCTGGTAAAGTTAAGCACTCTTCCTCTGTGGCTCAGCTTTGGTACACAGCACACACTGCCTGCAGCATGAGATCTATAAGATCACTTCCTATGCCTGCCTGCTATAACGCAATGTTTGCACAATCATAAACAAGACAAGCAAACATACGGTAGGCTCAGAGGGCATAATAAACCCACTAGTGTCTCTGGACAGGATATTTAATTCTAAGACTGCATTTAAAGATAATTGCACTGAGCTTGGACATCTTAAAAAAAACTTTATTTTGTTATGTTTTTCCTTAAAACAGCTCCTCTGTCAATACCAGAAGACCATTATAGGTCATCTAAAAGGCATTTAGCTTGAGAAATGTTTAGTGTGTTTCCACCATCCCTTTAGACCCTTTAGGCAAATCAGATATTTATGGCTAAACAGCGCCCCCTTATGAAGGTTTCATTTTCACTGATATTCCTTGAGCAGGTGCTGTTGTCGTGAGTAAAAAGACAGCACTTGTATGTTTTCAGATGTTTATAATTCATCATTTACAGTATTTGATTTTAAAAAATCCAATCCATCAAAGAGGGAAAGAGGGAAAGGAAACAGTTTGCATTTACACTGGGATAGTAACATAGTTAAGGCACAACTTATTAGTGGAAATGTCCCACAACAAACAGCACACCATCCAATCATATGGATCCAACGTTGTGTGATTCTACTTTAGTGATTTTTCTTTCTTTTTTTTTTTTTTTCCTGTGTTTGTTACTCTTAATCTGATGACATCTCACAAGTAAATCTACAAAAACTAGTTCAAGTACATTACATGTACAACTCCTTTTTGGGAGGTGTGAGGCCTCTTCACCTCTACAAGTTAAATTATCGTTACATCCTGAACACTCCAAAACGCGTCTTCTTCGTTGGTGCATTCAGTGCTGCACTGAGGCTCAGTCCCAAAATCACACGAGTATCAGCAGGATCAATAATCCCGTCATCCCACAGTCTGTAAAGTTAAAACAAAAGTGCATCACATTAATAGAAGGCGCATGACACCTCACTCATCTCACACTTTGTGTAATAAATGTGCATCAAGAGTTTGTGTCCCTCTCACTCAATAACGTCCTGCACATCTTCTGAACAAGACGCCATTTTCAGTTATGAAAAGATAAAAAAAACTTTTCTCTTTCTAAGTCCCCTGAAAATATACATCACAAATCTTTTGATTTGGGGTTTGACTTATTCTTACAGTGTTACCACATGCATCTAAGTGCATGGGCAGCCAGCACGGCATTTTGATATGGTTTCAAACATTACTGACTTACATGAATTTGACAAATTTCAGAGGACAGCAGGACAAAAAGTTTGAGACAGATAGTTTGGCAGTGATACAGCAAGCCAAAACATACACTTGCATAAAAAAACAATACAGAAAAGACAATTACCAAATCCTTTTAATCATCTGTGCTTAGTGAATCTTGACTACTCTCTTTTTCTTTTTATCTAACTCATAACTGTGTTTGTTCTATGTTTTATGCTCGATGCTGGCTGAGACACTCCTGTAAAAAAAAACAAACATTTTCAGCCTTAGTGAGGCCTTTTTATTGAATGAATTAAATGAATCTCTATAAAATCTGCCCAGTTTCAATTTATGATTTGTCTCCAGCACTGCAACATACAGTATATGCACACTTTTCCACCACATGAGGTATATTTTGTTTATAAGAACTCCATCATCTGATATGTGCTCTGTTTACATACTCCATAAAAAAAAGACACAGGACTAAATGAAGAGCAAAGATGGCTCATATTAGCAAAAGAACAGGACATCTAATGAAGAAGAAATGCACTTGAAACACATCACAACATCACTCCTCATGCATGAAGAGTCTTTGTTGTGGTTTTTCAGTGCTGGGAAATGCAGGATCACATGATTTATTGAAAGGACTTAAAAATAAACTACAGACAAATGCTGATGGCCTGCCAGTAGTCCACCTCTGCTCTCTATTGTTATTCCACGAAGAACATTTTCTCTCAGTAACAGTTTAAACTTCATATGTTGATTCGGTGCATCATTTTATCACACATCTGCTTGAGACATACGTACAGTATGAAGTGTCATGAAAAAAAAAACTCACCTAGCACTGGAGTAGTATGGACTGCCTTCCTCTTCAAACCGCCGCACTATTGGTTCCTTCATGGCAGCCTCTTGCTCTGCAGTGAACTGTGAAGACATTGTAAAAAACAAAGAATTTGTACTGCAGGTTTGTCAAAGGTAACTGCTGGAAAAAGTTTACCGTCATGTGCACTTTAACACAGCTGGTCTGAATTGTATGAGGCAGTGGTGAAAAGTAAAGCTGAAAGCACACAGCCATTTCATTTGTCAAGGAGTTGGTTTGCTTGGCTTGAAAACACTCACAAACAAGCTTTTCAGTGCTTTTAGTCAATCCTCATTCACATAAATGGACACCTCTCAGCATAAAATGTGACACTTCAAAAGAAACACAAACCATGGCTTCCAAAATAAACATAAAGTGGAATAAACACCTCTCAAAACCAGTTTTAACAAAAACCGTTGCAGGTCTGTTGTACTAAACTATATCAAACTGCTTTGGTTTCAGAAAATAAAAAACAGAAAATACACTTGCTAATCCCATGCCATTGTGTCAGTTTAGTTATCTCTTGTTAGTAGGCTGAAGCTATTGATTATTTTAGTAACTGAGTATTCTAGTGATTATTCCAGTGATTCATCGAGTAATCTGAGAAGATATACTTTTGTTTTAATAAAGTGCAATAGTAAATATACAAAGAAGAAAATAAGACAAGTCTCGTACAATGAAAAATTAATTGGTTTCCTTTGTAAAAAAATTAACATAATACCATACAGTATACACTAATACTATATTATAATATACTGTAATACAGATAATAATACACTATACAGTATAATAATAGTACATTCTATAATCTATATTAATGACCCCCCACAGCACTGTCTGATTGATTACACCTCACAGTCAAATTGCCCTTCTCCAAACACAGAGCTGGCCAGGCTTGACGTGGTTCTGTCAGCCCAGCACGACAAGGGTTTGCATTTCCATTATAACAGGGCTACCTGCTTCAAGTTGTGCACTTTGAGTGATGACGAGCTCAAGGAGGCTCAAGTCGAGCAGCTGTATAGCGGTGGATAAACCTTTCATATGAGTCTCTGGGATAAATATGTTTCTAAAATTTCTTCACAAAGAAGTCCCCTGTTGTCTCCTTGTTTGAACGATTTTATCATGAAGCAGCAAAAACAGGAAATGTTTTTATTTGGGGTTTTCATCGGCAGTGACTACAGCAGTAACTGTCTATGTACATTTATCCAATGTAACGTGATTTTGTGGAGACAAGCTCACACTGCCCATCATATGAACCCATACTTGCATATTAGCATGCCGGTTGGCATAGCTAGAAGAGTGATATCATGGGTCAGAAGCGCATATTTGGATGCAAGTTCGCAAAAACCTGAGGTCTAATTAATTAAAGATACAAAGTGTAGAATTTAATGGCTTCTAGCCTTGAGCCTGCAAACACCTCATGTCACTCTTCCCCACAAAGCATGAGCAAGAGAACCTACAGTGGTCACGAAACTTGTGCAAAACACAAAAGGCTGTATCTAGCAGCAGTGTTTGTCCGTCTGTCCTGAGCTACTGTACAAAACATGGTAGTGCAACATGGCGGCCTCTGTGGAAGAAGAACCACTCTGTCTTTAAATCTTACACACTGGACCTTTAAATCAAAATCCTGTTTTTTTCCTGTTAAAACATTATTCTTGATGACTCATCCTAAACTCAAGGGTGTATACATACATTTATCCACTGAAATGTAATTTTGGGGAGAGAAGCTAACTTTGACAATCATATAAAGCCATACTTATGCATTAGCATGTGGGTTGCAGTAGCTGGAAGATTAATATCATAGGTCAAAGGTGAATATTTGGATGAAAGTTGGTACAAAACTTGCTGTCTAATTTATTCAGTTCTTTCTCATCCATCGTCTCCTGATTTAATAACATGGGTGAAGGAGGTGTGGGTGGAGGCTGACAATTCTCTATCAGACAACTCTGTGTCTTCCTGCTGTATTCACATTTGAGCCTTCCAGTCACACTGCACAACACTCTGCCATTTTATTGTGACTTTATGACCATCCGATGTATTGGCAGATGAAATAAGTGATGGGGATTTTGATATTTTGGTTTTATTTGCATGGTACTGCTGGCTATATCTACAAAAATCACTTCAACTGTGAATACAAATAGAGCAAATACAGTACAATAAGAGCACAATTAAAATGTATTGACTAATGCCTAGTTTCTGCCACCTTTTAAGTTTTTTTAATGCCATACTTTGTTAAACTATCTTAAACACAGATTGAAACAGCCGCCGTCAGGGGACTGAGGTGAGGTGTCATTCTGAAGCTATTAATGCACTCTTAATACACCCATAACAGCATACCTGACACAGTTTAATTACAGCCACTATTCAGCATAAGTCATCACTGTAACACTTAACACTGATATAATTTTACCCTTGCACAAGTGCCATATCAAACCATTGCTGAAAGAAAAGTGTCTTTCATAATGTTTATGATTTTGGCAGCACATCCACAAAAGCTAATTTGAGCCCTTCCAGTCGAGCCCAGACGAGATGATTAATGTGAATCATTACCTCCTTCCCCTCGCGTGCCCTCTGATCCTTGGTGATAGTGGCTAGAACAGTGGCTGCCTGCTCACCGCCCATTACAGAGATCCGAGAATTTGGCCACATGTACAGGAATCGAGGGCTGTGAAAGGAAAATAAGGAAGCATCAATTTTCTGGTGTTTGCTGAGCCAGAACAGTCAGCTAAATCACAGATGAACAGCTAATAAGACCAAAACAAAAACAGCAAACAGAAACTTGCATTAATGAAGATCTAATACTCCAGTAATAGTCTAATAATCTGATGACAACTACAGCAAAACGTGATTTATGAGAGCTGAGGCTGGGAAAAGTACCACTTGCAATACTAAATAATTCAACAAGTCCAACCAAAGGTGAGTAGCAGCATGAATTTTCTAAAATACTAAATCATCTGTGGCTATTTAAATTTTTACAAGAGAATGCTTGCCAACAGTTTTCTAAATGTATTTAAAGTGATGGAAAACAAAAAAGCAGAATGAGCTGAGTGAGACACAGATGCTGAAGGTTTACTTTAATTCAGTCTACAATCTGATGATAGCTTGTGTCTGAACAGTACACACAATATGAGCAGATTTAAAATGTATTAGTGTGCACACAATGCAGACAAAAATGTTTATGAGGAACTCCACTGATTTTACACGTCAAAGTTTGCTTACAGGTCTTGGGGAGTAGTACTGCATAAGTAGGAAAAGTTGCATTAATCCTTTTGTATCAACATCATGTGAGGCTGTACAGTGCGACAAATATGTCGCAAGGGCAAAGCGAGAACTTGGTCTGTACAATGAATGAAATGACCTCAGTAGCACCTGTGAGAAAAAGTTTTGTAATGTGGGTGTGAGAGACAGAACTGCTTGTTTGCGTGTGAGATGAACTGATGCATGTTTTCCACATACAGACTTTACTTGGGGACGGGCCGCCCAGGTATATCAACAGCCGCCCCAGTATATGAGGTGATATTTTTAGCAATTTGTTTTTTTCTTTATAGAGAACGACATGATAACTAGTTGACAATCTCTCCTCACTCACCCCCCTGTACCTGTTCGCTCTGCTGTTTGAAATGGGTTTAATCAACAAGCCTCCTCCATACACGGCTCACCTGCTGTTGTGAAAACGGAATTGTGGATGAAAAAAATCCAAAAAGTGAGTTTGGACACGAGCTTGCGATTGTATTCAAAGAATCACTGGTCAGAAAGTACCCTTTTACATCTGTTTATTTCTGTTGGGGGACCCATCTACCCTGAAAGACCCTCCATCTTCTGTATACTGAATGGGTCCAGACTGCTTTCATGCTGGGTAGGAGACTGCTTGAGCAACAATGGAAATCCGCTCACGCACCATCGACCACATACTGGCATAATCTGCTTGCTAGGGTGGCGGCATATGAACGAGTATCCTTCTCTTCGCTGGGTAGGACGGAAGGGTATTATTTGAAATGGGAAAAATTCTTCAATACATTAATGGCCTTTCAAGACTCACCTATGGTTTAGCTCCCATCTATATACAAACAGCCATTCATCTGCTTACTTGTTCCCATTTACACAGCCTCCTTTCTACTTTAATCGTACTTGTATTTTCTTATCTTTTTTAGTTCTATATGTATACACTGCAATTTTCCCCTTGTTTTATGTTGAATTCCTACGTAAAATGGGGCAACTTTATAAAAACATACTGCTGATGAAGTAAGTCACACTGTACTGTAGATCAGACACACTGTACTGGGAGAGAGACAGCCAGGAGGTACATTTTGTAAAGAAAATGAACAATGCATGACAAAGGGAGGTCATCAGTGTCAGGAAATTCTAATTAAATGGCATATTTTCATTATAAAATGTCTTTTTTAACATTGAAAAGGTTCAACTGTGAAAGCCTCTTTTTCTGCAGTTACTTCCACCTAAATGTAAAAATGTCTGATGCATATTATTCCTCTATTGGAACAGCACAGTTCATTCTGTCCACTTAAATTATGCACTAACAACTCAGACACAGCTAATGATCATATTTATGTAACAGGTCTTGGCCAGACTTCTATTTGCGATGCTGCTGGCGCTGTCTCATTTACTTCTTCGTACCTGTAGGCTCTGCCGCACATGCCGTAGTTTCCTGCACCATAGGAGCCTCCAATGATAACAGTAATCTTGGGTACATTGGCACAGGCAACAGCAGTCACCATCTTGGCTCCATCCTTGGCAATTCCTCCCGCTTCATACTCTCTACCCACCATGAAGCCTGAGATGGAGATGTAGACGAGAGATTGCAAATAAAAACTGGGTTGACTTTGTGTGTCATCATCTCAAGGGAAAGTGTCTACAGTACTGTGGGAGTGTTAAAATTGATCAATGTGATATTGCCTTTTATCACATATCACTTTGCAGTGAGCCGTTATAATCTTATATTAAATACATTGTTCATTAGGTGCCTAGGGTCCCATTAAAAGCAACATTACTGACATAATATTTTCAGTTATTTAAGCACTCAGATAATAAATAACCTTCATTATTGTGTTCACTCTAAACTGAGGCGACAGAGTAATAGAGAGAGAAAATAAAAAACAGCAAAGCAGAACAAAATCTCTGATGTCAATAATCCCCACTGACCTGTTATGTTTTGGAGAAAAATAAGTGGGATGTTGCGTTGGCAGCATAACTCGATGAAATGCGTCCCCTGAAAAAGAATTCAAATATTCAGTCAATCTAGGACATTCTCACACTGCTACAGGAAAACTCAGACATGTACCACTATCACTACTTTAAATAAAATGAGAGGATGCTAAATGATTTATTTTTCTGGGTAACACAACAGGAATAAAATCTACAAATGAGCCACCAAAAAAAACAGTTGCATAAAGATGTATTATAGAATATAACAGGGTTCCTACACATTTTACATTTGAAAAATTCAATTTAAAATTTCAGTGTCTATGCTGCCTTGTTTATTGACTGTGTCCATGATGATGAACACTTTACTTGTCTGAAAACTACATCACTGCCTAACTCATGTATGTTCAGCCAATCTTAATATTTGGTTATTTGTGATGGTATATATGCACATCAAAGATATTGCTGCATTTTGTTTCAAACTAATCTGGTCATGGATGTCCAGAATTGGTACAGTTATCAGGCACTTGGGGAAGGTCTGTGCAGGAGCGTGTGTTCAATCGCACACCATACTTGTTGCCTTACTTTCGGCCACATCAAGTTCGCTCTGGCCCACGCTGTCTCAAGCAGTGATAAAGAATTTGGCTGCGCTGGCTGCCTGTGCCAAACATCATGAAAAACATTCTGCTTTTAGGATCATTTATTTTTGGAAGTTTTGAATTCTATATCTTAAAAAGCAGAATAGGGCAATAGTCTGGATAAACACATATTTTTCCATACTCTTTTCTTTTTCCCATTCTTCTCCTAAAAATTACTTAAGTCAAACACACTGCCTTGAAACCCTGATATAATCAAAGCGTACCAACTTAAACACCAACTGTGCTGTGCAGAACTCATCTGAAGTTTGTGCTTTCAAAAGAAGCCAGAAACCATCTGGAGAAGCTGGACGCTGAATCAAACTTAGCTCATATATTGAAGACTGCTTCTTGTTCACCAAACCATTCATTAAGTGTGTCTGTGAGCAGTTGGCCTCACCTTTACCACCACCCTCATCTGAGTCGAGACCAGCCAGGACCAAAACTTATCAACTTGGGAGGAAGGTCATCAGGCTTCACATTGGCTTTGTGTTTGCTAGATTTGACTTTGAATACGAAAGAGCCAAATGGCCTTCAGCCTTGCCAGAAAAATGCACTGCACAACACACGGCTGCCAGGAGCTACTGCGCAGGAAAACAAGCACAAAAGACTGCCAGCGGCGTGGAGACACCTCATTTGCATGTACTTTGTATTGCTGAATTACTCAGGTGTTTTCTTTATTTTGGCAGTTACCTCTACTGGCTTTCTTTCAGTGAAGCATCCTGCCTCACATCGCCCCGTGCAGACAGAAGTTGGAGATGGTGTGAACGACAGCTGCCTATTAGAAACTGTCACTGTCAAAATGATCCATCACTTTGCTCCCAAATGTGCGCTCAAGAACAGAAATCTAGTCTTTTTTTTTCTGTTCTCCTTTCACAAACACCTGGGGAAAAGCTTTTAACAATTTAGCTGTTAGCATAATAGAAGCCCGGGCATGTCTTAAGTGACAACAGCGTGTCTCAAAAACCTATCTCTAAATGCAGGTGCTGTATTGATTTTTCTTGGATATGCTCTCCGAGCATGTCTGTTCCACATCTGTGTGTGTCTGAAGCACTGTGTCAGTCCCTTTCGACAGTAATTACAATGATGAGATACCGAACGCTCATACTTTCATATTGAGACCTCACAGAGAAAATGAATCAAAGAAACCTTTTTTTTTTCAGGTCAGGCTTGTAATCTAATTCAAAATGTGTTTGAAAAACGCATTAGTCTATAATCACAAATTCAGCTCCTCATCTTTCCCAAGCCTGTGTAAAGTTCAGCTCTGTTCACGGCACACTGGCTTGCAAATTAAGTGAATTATATTGAATGAAAATTATCATTGTCTCTTGTCCATGGTTTCTAAATGCTATGTTACTACAATGCCATTCATCAGAGCACTCATGAGATGGCCCAGACAAGTGCAATTTGAGAGCTTATTGTACGAGAGAAACTCGACGCCTTGACAGTGAAAGGTCAGTACAAACCATCTACGAAGACTGAAGCTCCCTCCAGAGAGAAATGTTGGTAGTCAGTGTTGTAAAAGCAGCAAGTCTCTATGGACAACACTGCGTGAGTATTGTGTTTAAGTCCTTGACATTTAAGACACTTGAGAGACACACTGCCAGTACAATGCTTATTTCGTTTGAAAATTCAGTATGTTCGTGACATGGAGCTTTTTTTAACACTTTATGCAGGTGGTGCCCATCTGTTTAATATCACAGAATCAAAACTGAACCAAAAGTCTAAATGTTTCGAGAAGCCAGGGGCAAATTTGAGGCTTCCTGTTAACACTGTGGACATACAAACAATATTTACCTTTTTCGCAGACTCTGAAAACAAGACTCCGTTGTTGCCGATGATTCCGACAGGGTACCCAAATATTCTCGCAAATCCTGAAAAGGTACATATTGAAAGTAAGGTTGGTAGATTCCATGAGTTAAAAAAAAAAAATTCTCTGGGTTGCAGAAATGGAAAAAATGTTGTGCCAAATACCTGTGACAAGTGTGTCTCCATAGAAAGCTTTGAACTCATCAAATTTACTGCCATCTACAATTCTGGCAATGACCTGCAATCAAATTAAAAGCTATAAAAGCCAGCAATGCAGAAAAGTACAAGTTTACAATGCCTTTAATGTTTGCTTTAGACAATGTTTTTTGACATGTTCTACAGCAGGTGTCTTATTTTCTACATTTTTATTACTGTCAACAAATCCAAAGCCCAAGTCCTATTTCACTCCTACTGGCCATCAAAGATGTAACTCGTTTAAAAAAAGGAAGAAAAATCAGCTAAATATATAGTTTTCCTTTTCAAAAGCAATTCCTCAAAACACCTCAACACACAGTTTTTAGCAGATGTTACTCAAACAGTAAACAGTGTATTTGTTAGGGGCTATTTTCAACCACAGATCTGGTGCTCTATAAAACAGAGGAATAAAACATACTGGTATCAGGCTTCGGCTAAACAATAGAGCCAGACTGATACATCAGTCGACTAATATTAGGCCTTTATATTATGTGGGTATAATTTTAGACAATAATATTTTTTGCATAAACTGTAAAGTATTCTGCCTCCATTACATGTATTTGTCACACGTTAACCACTTTTGAGGGATCACTGCAAAAAATGTGTGATTATGTATAAATTCTATATTCTGTATTCTGATATTGGAATTTTTTTACTCCCTTATATCAGTATTGACATTGGCCCTTAAAATCCAGCATCCGTCGGGCACAACACACTACACAAACAATTCTCATTTATACGGTCTTTTCATAGAAAAACCTGCACTGGCTGCGAAACTTGCAGTGAAAAGCTGTATCATGAGCCAGTGTTTGGTTTGTCCATTCTGGGCTACAACACTTCTTAATTTCAGGTGATTATACACAAATGAAAACATACTTGCAGATATTGCATTCAATTTCTGCCATATTCTGCCCACAGATGTGTAAATCTTACACACTGGTTTAAGTGATTTAGAAGTGTCCTGTGTTAAAAAGCCTGCTACAGCTGAAAAAACTCCTGTAAAGAGGGAGCAGCTAGTTGATCTTGCATCCTAAACGGACTGCCAATACTGTTCAACACTACAAACAGTTTGACATCTCTCGAGTTAGCAGTAATTCTTGCTCCTGGGTCTACATCAAGAATCAAAGGCACAGGCTTTAAACCAAATGAGAACATCTGGCAAGCCCTGCCAGAGAGAGCAAAAACAAAGTGATTGATGCAGGCTGTCCATTATCGACTGAGCCCCTGATACAGTGATCTGACAGTTGTTTACAATGAATTCTGAACTTGTAAAAGGTTCATTTGTATTATTCATAAATCTCAAGTATAAAACCAAAGTGCAAAGTGTGTTTATGTTCTATAAATCTTGTTTTCTTGTGATAAAAATCAATTTAATTAATGATAATGCTGTGCTAAACACACATTAAATAGCAAAGTTATATCTAAGAGGCTCTGTGAGAGTGGAGTTAAAGAATAAACAAATTTAAATTGACCATTATGTGGTCCCACATAGCTGCTTATCAAGTGTTTTCTAACTTCAAAATCACTCAAACGACCAGAACAAAAAAGATCAAACCATAAATTTAATAAACCCCTGAAACATTTAGTTGAAAAGAGGTTAGAGGGGTGGAAATATGGGAGGCATTTCTTCATGAAGCACAGCCTATAACCTTTTTCTCTTTTTTTCTCCTTTGAAACAATGTACAGAAAAGTGGACAAATACCTCTTTCACATCAAAGTTGCGTTTCAAGTTATCTCCAACTATGCCGTAGAGTTCATCTGCAGGGTAGAGAGGGGCTTCAGTAGGTTCTGTGGTGACCTGAAAAATATAACAGGCTCCATGTCTACAGAAAGCACAGAGAGCTTAACTTACAAAAGGTGATTGTCAGTGATTGGCATCATTTGACTGACCTCAATATTTTTCTTGTAGTTGAGGCTTCTCACTGCCTTTCTCGCTAAATGGAGCGCGTGGTTATCATCTAAAGCGTAGTGGTCTGTCACGCCAGATTTTCTGTAAAATTAGCAACAGATCACTGTGAAATTATTACAGCACATGAATCAATACTTAAAATAATAACACTGATAGGAGCAAATGAAATAAAATTATGATATTTCTTAATCATGTATTATTTTTTCCATAAAACTGGTGTTTAAATCTATAAATGTGGAGATTTTCTGACTGTTTTGTTGGCCTCTAAAAATACTGAGATCTATGTGAAGTGAAAAATAAAAAGATGAGCAGAATGATGACTAAGCCATAGTGAAAAACGTAGTAGCCATGCATCTACTTGTGCTCCTTCCACAGTGAAAAACAAATCACAACTACAGTATTGTCTACACAATTACAAATGGAGGTGCACAACCTGCTCTCCGTGTAAGCCCCACTTGTAAAGGGCACCACTGAAAAATATTTGTACCACATTTTATATTGCAGGATATTAATCCTGCACATACAGGCTGTGGTTTATGAACAATATCCAAAATAGTCATGTTTTTCCAAGAATCTAACTCGGAGAGATTTTAGGGACGAGTCACATCATTCATGTGGACAACAGCCTAATAATGTTTCAGTTCACTAAGAGCAGAAACATGAGATCAAAAATCAATACATGCAACCTAATGAGAAATACTGTTATATCATACTTGCAGTGAAGATCAGCACCACCGAGGTCCTCTGCAGAAACCTCTTCCCCAGTGGCAGCTTTGACCTGTAAACACAAAAACACAGAGATGCTCAAACAAACGCAAACAACAAACACAAAGAGCTTTTCTCATTTCTCTATTTTGCACCTCCTTGTCACCTCAATCCTCCGTCCTCCTGCCTGTGACCCAAAAACTGATCTCAGTGCATCATTTTCAAGAATGTCTCAATTCCTATAATGCTCGAGTAGAGAAGATTGAAGAGAGAGGAGGCTTGCTGGATGAGCTATGAGTGAGAATACACAGGTTTATCCTGTCCAGAAGTGTTTTCAGAAAGAACACTGACACAGCTGGAACATACAAACCATGGCGGGAGCAGGAGTCTACAGATCTAGTGTTGATCAAATGTAGTGATCAAAGTTGCTGCCCTTAACTGTTGGTGTAGTGCATCAAAAGGTGTTGTTCTAACCACATCCCTTACTGACATCTCACCTTTATAAGAACTGTTTTTTTATTGTTGAATGTAGTTTACATCCAATTCAACTGCTGTAACTGTGTGTGAGACGGGGACAGAAATGTCTCATTTGTTAAATGTCCGTTGCCTTGACTCCTTGCTACTCCTGTCTCTTCCCCACCTCCTCCATTCGCTTCTCGGGAGGGAAGGACTAAGATGCAAGGAGCAGAGATGAGGACAGGAAATGAGGATGTGCAAACTGAGAAATACGACAGACTGCAACAAACAACACAATTTCAACTTCAGTGTCCGCTACCTGAGCGTCACTATTTACTGTACAACTTGATGAGGTTACTACAAATACACAGTATTAGTTCTTTTGCTTAATTTAGCCTGGTATATGAACCACCAATCCACTAGCAGGATTATGAGCCAACTTGATGCTCCAACTTTCATCCCATTCTTATACAATTTAAGGATGAAAATTTTACCAACCAGTGGAGGTCCTCCCAGAAAGATGGTTCCTTGCTTCCGCACAATGATACTCTCGTCTGCCATGGCAGGTACGTACGCTCCTCCAGCAGTGCAGGAGCCCATCACAACAGCAATCTGTGAGAGTCAAGATAAAGAATGACTCTAATATTAACAAAGGACATCCAAAAATTTCTGGCATCAAATGAAGGACTGATTTATTTGAATGTTTGCTGTTACACCAGTGCAATTTAAAAATTATGAAATCCATTAATTCTAAAATGTTGCATCTTCACACCCAGTAGGACTTGAAACTCAGTGCTGATTTTAGGCTGTATCGTAGCTCTGTCCTTCCAGGCCTATTTATATGAAGATCTGAATTGTCAATGGGATTAATAACAATGTAATGGGCACTGGAAACCAGACTCGTAAATTTGTAATACAGCAATATAGTGGTACATCTGCAGGTATTACTAAATATAGCTCGGGGGGTGGAAAAACCTTAAGAAAGAAGAGCAGATGCCACAGAAGGAAAAGCCTTGAATAAAATATTGTTTTAATCATTAGGAGAGACAATATTAGCATGAATCACAGAGCATTCAGTTTGGTGAGGGTGTATGAATATATTCAGCTGTGTTTATCACCTCTGGGTCTACTGCAGAGATATGAGTGCGAGACCTGCCTCCTCTACAGCAGCACCCTTTGCATTTATCAGCTCTTACCCAAACTGACTTGTTTTTGTTTCGCTTCTGAACAAAAGCATGTCTCTTCTTCAGTAGTCAATAGCAAGATGGATTCTAGGTGCCGGCAGAAAATGAAAAGACGAATAACCTACAGCAATGCAGTTCATTTAAAATTACCATCTGTGCTCTCTCTGGTATAATTTTTTCGACAAGGCTTTTCTGTGTCTAAGGAATGATTCATGAATCAACACAAGTTAATTCAAATACAACAAATAAACCAGCCAAGGTAAAAACAATATGCTGCTGTGAATGACCAAAGGTTGATGAGCAAATTATGAAGCCAAGAACATGTGAACATGTGAAATTAAGGCTCCATGATACGGTAAGAAAGTCTTATTGTGATTATTTGACTGAACGATTAGTGGGAATTATCATTTTTTCAATTTTCATTTTGACTGAAAAAAAAAACCCAAAAAACTCAAATTCTGATGATGTGACATTTTGGGGCGTCTGTTTTCTCACATTTGGTTCTGGATCTACAATTTGCACATTGCATTTGGCCATACGGCTATTTCAATAATTTTGCAAATAATTGTGCTGCCCTATGTGAAATACAATTTGAAGCAAGCATCACCTGTGCCATTCCCTCTGAAGACAGCCTGGCCTGGTTGTAGAAAATGCGTCCAAAGTGATCTCTGTCTGGGAAGACATCGGCCTGTCTGGGTAGATTGGCCCCGCCTGAATCCACTAAAGGAGTCAAGAACATCAGAAAATTTTGAGAGCTCAGTTATTATTATTAACATATGGCCTCTGGCTAGATTACAGACACCCAGTCTCCACTTTTATGATGAACTGCAGCCTGAAAGCCTCAACCAGGGACCTCTGGGATGTTTCAAGTCTACACTGACAAAAACAATACCATTAGGATTTTTCCCATGGGGCCGTTTGACTTTGGAGCTACGGTAGAAGTGACAATGAAAAGTAAAATAAAAATAAAAGTCACAATAAAACCTTCAGACTAAATAAAAATAAATATGTCCGTATAAATAAAAATGTCATTTTAAACAAAAGAATAGAGGAAAAACTCACCCAAGTAAATGCAAGGCAAGTGGTTCTGCTGGGCTATTTCTTGTGCACGCAAGTGTTTCTTCACTGTAACAGGGTAGTATGTCCCCCCTTTGACAGTAGCATCATTTGCAACAATAACACATTCCACCCTATGAGAAATTAAAAACGTGTTGAAATTTGTCAGGTGCACCTTCAGTACTGCAGCAAAATCTCACTGGAAATTAAACAAATAGCTAATTACAAATCAAAAAGATTAAATTAACTCTCCATTTTTATTTCTGGTGTCTGTTTTTAGCAGAAATATCTAATTGAAACACATGCTCTCAAGTATCTTGAGTGCTTACCCTGAAACCCTCCCAATCCCAGTAAGTATACCGCCTGCTGGCACTTCCTCTTTTCCATACAACTCATATGCTGCAAACTGAGAGAATTCCAAGAAAGGTGTCCTGCAAGAAAACCAAATAAAAAAAAAACATGTAAAATTATTAATTCTAAAATGTAGAAGAAAAATGTCCAGACTTGAAATTTTTACACTTTTATACATGAGATGTTCAAAGTTTTTAGTATGAACACGTCTGTCCTCATGGTGGAGAACAGTAAGATGACAGCAATGCCATCATCTTCTCCCTGTTCTCAGTGTACAGGGGAGTGTGTACAGACATAAAAATTACCTGCGCCATGGTTTGTGTAATGACGTCAAACCAAAGCATTACAAATCTTATATATGTGGTCTGCTGGGTATGAGTCAGCCATGAATAAGTCAGAATCAAAGATGGAAAAAGGTGATTCTACCCTGGATCCAGCAGCCTGTCTATGCGCTCTCTGGGCAGGAGTTTCCCCCGAGATGTATGAAGTCTTCTGGCTTTTTCTCCCCCGCCTGGATTAATAAAAAACAGCATGTTAATAAACAATTTAGAAACACTCTGGATGATCCTGTGTTGATTTTTCACTGATTAGCATGAGTCAA
>JAJHUR010073769.1:9908-22205 GCA_027495735.1 Lutjanus campechanus
TGAGAATCGACTGCATATTTACATGGCCTTGTTTTGCTCTCAGATATAGAGGACTCAGGATTTTATTTTAAGAAAATTATTTATTTTTCATAAGCGTCATAAGTGTCATTGAACTTTCTTCTAAATTTAATGTTTTTCTGCAATGTCTTTTCATTATTTTATCAAGACATTTCTCATGGCGCACTTATACAGGCGAGCATATATTGTATAAATGGCAATAAAAGAGGTGAATGAAGAGAAACGTTCATTTGTGGATGTGGATCTTTTGAGTCAATTTGAGGAATGCCTGTGGTTTGTATGTTGCACAGTTTATTGTACATGTGGACATTGTGGAAAAGTTTGTCATTCAGTGTGGATGCTCGCACTGGTCTGGTCTTAGTCTTGACTCAGTCTTACCCTGTCTTGGGCTTGGTCTTGACTTGGTCTCAACCCCTCTCAAAGTCTTGGTCCCCCTCCCCCAAAGTCAAATTCAACTTGCTATTTAGACTCTAGCAGTCTACTCATTTTTGCATGCTGGGGTTACATATTGCTACTTTAATTCTGACCTGTTTTCATGAAATTTGGTTTGTTATGAACAAAAATTGAACTTGCTAATGGTTACCTATTGGAACTGAATTCAGTTACTGGTAGCAATCTACCAATAACCCACACAAAGCCTTGGTCTTTGTCTTGGCTCAGTCTCAACCTTTTAAGGTCTTGGTCTTAACCCAGTCTTTCTCTGCCTCAATCTTGGCGTTGACTTGGTATCAATCCCTCAACCAATCCTTTTTGTACCAAGATTTAGAAAAACAATGGTTTGAATGGTTTTGGTTGCCACAAGTGTTCTTTGATTTAATGTGACGTCTGATTGGCCCGCTACTGCAGCAACTACAACCCATCCAGTCTGATGCAGTGACAACCCCAGTCTCAACCCTTCAAAGTCTTGGTCTTGACTTGGTCTCCACCCATCAAAGTCTTGGTCTTGTCTCGGTCTCGATAGACTCGGTCATAACTTTATCTAAGTTCAGGTGGTATAGTCTACAACACTGTCACTCCATCACTGTGTCACCCACAGCCCTGGCTGCACTGACCGATGAGCCTTGCGTAGGAGGCCAAGCAGGCTTGGTGATTGTCTTGGTTGGGACAGGTGCTCGTTGTGTGCGGAGTCACCCAGCAGTTGACCAGGTAATCAGCCAGCCTCGACCTGCATAACATGAAGCAGAGCACAGACAGAGAAAGAGAGGGAGGGGCTCAGTCATAAGCACATGACAGATGAACATACATACACATAAACAAATTCAAAGTCTAATTTTTTGGCACCGTTTTTACTCCACAGCAGCTGCCAATTGTGACCAACATCAAACTGGGAAAGTATATGCAACATCTGTTTCCGGGCTGCTACAACAGGTGTCCTGAATAGCAAACCAGGTCTCACTCACACCTCAGTGCCAACAAGCTATTCACTCTCTTCACAGCATGAAACGTGAGCCTACTGATCGTGTATTTGTGTAAGGATGAGAAAGATATCATATGTCTCTTTTGGCCGTTACTTCCATGCTTATCCTGGACATCTCAACTGTATCTCAAACTCACATTTCCCCACAAACCAAGAGAACTGATAAAAATAGTATGTTTTGTTTCGGTGTGTGTTTGTGATAAGAGCTTTAAGTCTGTGGAGGCCCCCAGGGTGGCATTGCTAATCCACTTAAGTAGGTTTATTGGCGTGGCATGCGTGTGCAAAGTTGCTCTGTCTGTACTGTTCACATCACAGCTGCCCACTAAGTAATTCACAATCCATTGCACATTTCTTACTTTCTCTCTTCCCCCCTGCCGTGACTCATTCACTCTGACCTAGTCTGACCACTTTTTGCAGCCTTAAGTTCAAAGGTACTGTACCGTACTGCAGGCTGTCTTGTCCTTAGTGAACACAAACCAGCATGCACAACACATTCACTAAACTCACAAACACAGACACAGGTTTAGTAAGGGCATTTGACTGAATGCGCTTTCTGACTGATGTTCAGTTGGTTGTGATTTTTTGGGCAACTCAGTACCTGGTAAACCACAGTTGGCTCATTTGTGATAGCTGCTCTGATAGCTGTCTCTTCCTTTCTCAGCCTGTTATATAGTCATTTGTTATGCTGTTTTTCAAAGAGTACTATGGGAATTTTTATAGCAATAAATCACTGTCAGACTAATTGTGAGACATTTTAATTACCATAAAGAAATGATTTGGCACCCGGATGCCAGCCTTGATCTAAAGCCAGTGGTGTTGATACTGCTTGTTTCTAACAATTATATTAAGGAATTGTTAAACATTTTGAAAAATACCCTTATTTGTGTTATTGTAGAAGGTTATGAAAAGATGAATAAGCTAACACTCTCACGTCTGTACAATATGTAGCTGAAGCCAGGAAATGTTTAGCTTAGCATAGCATGAAGACTGGAAACATCAGGGAAACAGCCAGCCTTATTTTAATATGTGTTACACTAATAGGTGAGCTTCAGAGGTGCTGCTGCAGCAGACAGTCAGGCTAGCTGACAGAATCAGGCATTGCAGCAAAAATTCTAGGCATATCATCCATTTTGAATGGGAGTGGTGCATTTAGGCTGCAGTGGTGGGGGCCGCAGGGGATGCCAGAAAAAAAAATGCAGCGGCTTGAAGCCACACGCAGCGGAAAAGTTGAAACAGAGTCAACTTTTGAAGAAACGCAACCTATTGTCATGCTGCGGTGACCAATCACCTAAGTGGCCGATCAAACTGCTTCTCAGTCAGTCTGAAATACCAGGTGCTATCCAGATCGACTTCATGGACTGAGAGAGAGAGCACAGCTGTGGTTGTGCAAGGTAGAGACTGAATGAGGTGAGGGAGTGCTAATAGCAAGAACGCTGGTGATTTAGAAAAATAAAATGTTATTTCCTGATTGTTTCATAGCCACTATGTTCTAAGCACAAACAAACACTGCCACACCCTGCAAGTAATCACCTCAACGGCTGACTGTGTCTGAATACAGCCATACCCCTATTTCCAGTCTTTATGCTCAGCTAAGCTAACTATCTCCTGGGTGTATTTTTAATATTTTTAATGGACAGACATAATATTGATATTGATTTTGCTTTGTAACTCTTGCCAATAAAGCCAATAAATGTGTTGAGGCCTACAAAAATGTTGAACTATTTCTTTGAGGCAGCATTTCTGTTAGCCACCTTTTTCTCCTGGTGCCAAGTTTTACTCAGATGGTTTCTCTTTGACTTTACTCAGGAGGGCAAGTTTTTTTGGTTTCAGTAATTTTTTTCAGTGTCATTCTGAGACACCCTAACAACCTATCTACACTGGAGTCAGACATGTTAGATCTTGTGCTCTCTGCTCAGTTTTTGCTCAATCTTTAGCTGCACAAGGAAATGTGCCTTCATTTGTGCAACAGTATCCTTTTTGTTGATTTTATTCCATAAAATGCAATTTATAAAAGGAAAACATGGATGTGATAATCATCACCTCATGGTAGTTGCTACAGATACAGATGCTTTGTTGCAGAAGGTTATGAAAACATCAACACAACCCAACAGTTTCCACCAAGATCAAGCACTAAGGCAACAGTGGTAAGGAAAAAAACTAAAAACTAACTAAACTTAAATTACTAAGCTTCAGAAGTTCTAGTGTTGCAGACAGAGTCAAGATAAATATTACCTCTATTTACAGTGTTTATCCTAAGCTAAGCTAACTGTCTTCTGGGTGCATTTTTAATATTTTTAATGGACAGACATAAGTGCGATATTGATTTTCCTGTGTAATTCTTGGCAATAAAGCCAACAAACGTATTCAGGCCTGCAAATTTGTCAAACTGTTTCTTTGACACAGCATTTTTTTTTTTTTTTTGTTAACCACCTTTTTCTCCTGGTGCCACAGTTTCATTCAGATGGTTTCTCTTTCACTTTTCAGAGGAAGGTAAGGGTTTTTTTTTCTCCAGTGAATTTTTCAACGTTACTCTGACAAACCCTAACAGCCTATCTACAATGGAGTCAGACATGTTTTAACTGGGTTTTTCTTTCGTTGTTCTTGTGCTCTCTGCTCATTTTATGCTCATTCCTTTGCTGTGCAGCCCATGTAGACAAGGTGGGGAGAGATGTGCCTTCATTTGTACCGCAGAAACAGTATCCTTTTTCACTGATTGCATTCCATAAAGCAATAGGAGACTTCAGACAAAATGCAATTTACACAAGGAAAATGTGTAAATCCAGTTTCTCAACATGGATGTGATAATAATCACCCTGTGATAAATTCTTCCACTGTTACACCCATTTTCAAAGAATAAGAAGGGACTGGCAAAATAAGTGAAATATGTATTTTCACATCACTGATTAGCATAACTATACAGGATTCACTGTCTATTGTTATAATCATTGAATTATGCTGTAGTTAGTGACAGATGCAGCTGCAGCATTGTATTCATGCACAGAGCAGGAGATTCATATTAAAAAAACAACAAAGTGCTGATGGTGCACACCTCTGCATGCCACAGAAGCCTAAACAGGTGGAATGTTAATGTCACACACATTTACATACTGCCTTGTCGTTAAATATGCATTGCAGCTGTATCACTTATTTTACGTTAGACAGCGGTGCTGCTTGATCACTTATTCATCATTTTGTGTCTTTTTCATAAGGTTCTAAAGTAATTGGATTAGATGAGATGCATTGTAATGATACTGAGCCTCTATCTGCTTGTTTATCTGCACACACTCAAGCTATTGCTTTCAGCAGGCAGGACATTGTCATTCAGGAAACTCAGAGAGGAGGGTACATGTGGTCATAATACAGTCTATCAGAGCAAGAATCCTTCTGCTGTTGCAATGAGTTAAAGACAAATGTGCTTACTGTTATGCTGCATCTCAACTCTGTGAATACGGAGAGTGGAGATGAGCAGATTTGGCTGAGGGGGATATGGGGTGAGGAGGTTACAATCTCTCCATCTCCCTGTCTCTCTGAGTCTCCTTCTCTGAGTCTTTCACCACAGCAGAGATGCAGCCAGTGTGGTGTGATGGGCTTGGGCCTCCAGCAGCAAAACCCCACTCAGACTCACTTCATTACTCCAACTCCGTCTCCATCCGCCCTCCTATCAAATCACCCGGAGAGCCTCTCGATGTGACATGCTGCTAACATCACATCTAAAGCCATGCTTCAGAAAACGGGACGCGCATGGCTGCTCTGCCATGGCTGCACAGACTGATACGGATGCGCACGCACACAAACACACACTCAAATAGCGATGCATAATGCTAATTCACACAAAAAGAGAACACCCAAGTACAAGCCTATCCCTCTCCACACCTGTCCTCTGCACTCAAAGCCCCCTCTCATCCATTCCTGTTCTGAGTGAAAGAAGGCACTTGTACCCAAAATCACACTGCAGATGATAAAAAAGATACAACAGACAGAGGGGAGAGAGAACAACTCCATTGTGCCTATACAAAGCAACCTTTAGAACCACATTTTCCATTTTTCTATTTCTCCCGGGCAAAAAAGGGTCTTTCACTTTTGTGCTGGCGAAGAATGTGAACGTCAGATTTCAGTAGGAACGGCAGAGAGCACGGAAGATTAAAGAAACTGAACAAGCACTGTGTTTCTTTTTAGATGCAGAGCTCTTTCAGACAATGATGGCTTAAAAACAGTAATTTAAAGTTTAGAGAGGTGTCCTGAGTGTTCAGACAATGGTGTTCCAACACCGGGATGCAGCAAATTTCATGGCTTCCACGGGCTTTCCATTATACCTCGGCAAAGCGCCACTCGCTGCTGAAATTACAGGCTGTCTAGCTCAACAGAGTTTTATGGTCATTTCAGCCACTCAGCCCCCAGGGAAGTGGCAGGGGAGCCCCCACAGAGGTAGACTTCTTTCAACCAACCTGACACTTTAAACACAGTGATTCGGCTGAGCGCTGAGTGCCTGTCCATCCAGCTTGGCAGTAATAGAAAACTAATGGCTTTTTATATGGATTCTTATTCCTATCACTTGATGCCCGTGACAAACAATGTGACTCAAATCAGATGAGTGTCAGTCTTGGAAACCATTTCCTCATGAAGGAGGAAGGGCAGGTGGAGAAACAGCTATCAGACTCTGAAGTCCTCTAATAGCTTCCTTTCTACATTAAAAACAACAGTCTATTGAGAGTTCTATCTGGTTTAGAGACTTCCCCTCTCTGCGCTGCAAATATGAGTCATTCTACGGATGATAATTTCTGTTAAATGTGAAATTACGGCTCTTCACTCTTATCACTTCCCTCCGTCTTCAGCCTAGAGAGGCTTTAGAAACCATATCTCTCGCTCGTCTACAGAAAGCATAACAATAACCATGACACAATAGCTGCCAACATAATAGCAGTTACATGAAGCAAATGAGAAAAAACAAAAGATGTTTCTCTCGGCTGTGCTTTTTTCCCCCCCTCCTTTCTTCTTCTGTCTGTTGTGCTACTCCGACCTTATCTCTCCTCTCCCCTCCTTTCTCATTAATGTCCCATTGTCACTGTCGTATAAACTGATTGTCATTGCAGCCTCGAGTGCTCATGTGCAAACTCACAACGAGGAAACTTGACCCTATACCTCAATCAATAGGACTCAGCAGTCCTGTGTGTCCTTTGGCACTTGAGGTTAGATGCCAAAGCAAACAATAAGGCTCGGCAGTTACGCTTTATTTTACTATACAATAATAAGATGTAACAAGCCGACTTGGGATCAAATTAGATGAATAATTACAACAGATCTGTACTGTAAACTAAAGTGTATTATTTCCCACGGTTAGACCCTATTATAATTTATTAGAGGGTAGTTTGGGGCACAGAACTGTACTGTAAAATATGTGAAACCACATGTCTGTCACTTCCCCATTTAAAAAATAATATGTGAACCTGATCTACTAAATATAGAGGCAGAGAAATATTTCATCCATGGGTGACTGCAATCATGTAATACTGCAGGCAAATAATGTGATTTGATCAAAGAAGTAGGCATCTGTCTTGGCTACTCGGCTAATTATACGAGACCAGTCAAAAAATAGGTGTAGCAGATATGAGATTTCACTTTTTTTTCTCAGTTTACAGACCAGTTCCTTTATAATGTGTCCCTAACTACTCTCTAACGAAACCTAATAAAGGTCTAACAGTGTGAAATAACACAATTTAGTGTAAAATACAATCCTGTTGTAATGTGTCCCTAATTACTCTCTAAGAAAGTCTAATAAGGGTGTAAGAGTTGGAAATAACACACTTTAGTTTACAGTACAGTTCTGTTGAAATAGGTCCCTAATTGCCATTTTATAAAGTCTAATAAAGATTAATAAATGATCTAATTCTGTCTGATAAAAAAACATATTATTTCTACTTTTTCCTGTGCTCTAGTATAGTACAATTTTTTACATCTTGTGTACTCTGACTGGCTTAGCAAAGCTGATATTTGCCTACTATTCTTTTTTTGACATTCAGGATTTTCTGCATTGTGCAGAAAGGCTCATTATGTCATATCAATTATTATGAAAAGCCTAACAATACAGCACTGACCTTGTGGGTGGAGTGCTATGAATATATTTTGATTAAAAGGCCATAACATCTGACAGAGTTATTTTTTTTTCCTTCCACTAAAAGACACTCTTCAGTGTCTTATGATTTGGTGGGCTGCAGAGGCAATCTTCTCTCCTGCTTCCCCACCTAACTTTCTGCCGGTGACCCCGAAACAGTCTCTTTGTAGCTCTGGTCAGAGGTGATTGTCCATTTTACCCGCAGCTATTTTCTCTTGAATGTGCCTAGACAGAGGCCTGCCTCTTTTGGCAGCACTGTACTCATTGGGATTCCCAGTCAATACTCTAAAAGGGCAATGTGGACAGATGGCATTCAGTCAAAACACAAGGCAGTTTAGCTTAGCTGTCACATGACACAACCTTTCGCCCCCTTACTCAGCAGAGAATTGAAACCAACAAAAACTGTCTGGTGACACAACCTCCCCTGCATTAATAAGCAGAAAAGCCAAAGTAACAAAACAAGCAACAATCTGAACTTGCATTTTCATTTAATTAACCCACTTTCTGTTTTATTTTGAAACAGTTACTTATGCATGATTGCATTGTTCCTTGTTTGGTGACCAGAAAATTGGCTTGCAACTCAGTGTTTCTTTTACTTTCTCAGTTTCCCTGGCTCTCTGTGTCTGCTTCTGTCTACACCACCCGCTGCAGATGTCTTACAACCCCCTACTGAATGTTATGTCATTGGGATGAATGCTAAATCAAGCACGCCACACACACACAAAACCCAGCACTGTCTGTTTGGTAAGGCGTGAGTAGATTATTCAAGGTTATCTGAACTCCCTAAATACTCAACGAACAAGGCAAACAGCCATCCCCCAGACAAAGTGTACACATCAAACAAATGGATGAACTGTCCCTGAAAAAATGACAGAGTTAGCAGTACACTGCAGAACAGTTATTTCCAGTAATTAAAGCAAGACACGATGGGAAAAAACATTGTTTTTTCATGCACCTGTCAATTTTGAGATAGCTGTTTTGCTTCCATAACATACTTTCTTTCAGACTAGTGCAAACAAAATGTCCAAAATACACATTTAGGAGTTTATTTTAATTCAGATTTCTGTGGTGGAAATGTATGCAAATTAGGACATAAGTAATTAGATAAAGACTCATTTGCATTATCTTTATGCAAGGTCTATTTATTGGTATTCATAGCCATCCAAAGCCAATAAATCATAGAAATAGTTGGATAAACACAATATACCCCCCATGTTTCTGTGCCAACAGTGCCCCATCCCTATTAAAGTGTTACTGTACCGTTTAGTAATCAAACAGAATCGATTTCATAAGCAATTACATGTGAATATGCATAAATTAAACGGGATAAAAATCATACTCATGTCTGCAAAGTTTTTTGTACACAACTTGATGAGTTGTTGTCTGACATCACGTACACAGAAACATGCAGGTCGAGAATATGTTTGGTGGACTAACTTTTTTATTAATTCATGTATTGCATATCAACTGGTGGCTCACATGTAATTTGTAATATGTTATTCGACTGAAACTGTTAGCTGCTGTCCACATAACCTGGCCTAGATTAGTTGTCCGTAGAAAAGTTATTTATTACCATTAACCCTGAAAGGAAATCACGCAAAACAATACTTTAGTGGTTTAAGGAAATGCACTCATGCAGTGTTCCATGTTGTTTCCACATTAAGACCTAAAAGCTTATGACTTCACAGAAGTCAGAAGAGCAATTTCCCAACTCAGGAAATGAGACAGAGGAGCAAATGCAGCCTATAAGACAGAACAAGTGTAAGCACTTATTTAAACCGCTGTTTAGTTAGAAGGGATGCAAAAGCTTTCATATATTTTGACTGGTGACTAAGACTCATGTGGAGCTGCGCCAAATACTGCACTGGTAGCAGAAGGTTCTATGGCTATTTCCAAAACATCTGAAAAGGTTTTAAATACTGATTGCCAGTATTGTTTTGGAGAAAACCAAAACCTATGTAAAAAGGGTAGCTGGTGCTTGCCTGCATCACTCACATATAGGATCAACACTATAGGCATGAACTGCTAGCTTTACTTTAGATCAGTGAAGACATTGTAAAACCTTTAACTGGATAGTGTATCATAGCAAACTTGCATGCATTCACGTGTGCATGTGTATGCGTCTGTGCAATCAATGGACCCAAAGTTTGTCTGCAGCTAAATTCGCATTCTGCTGGACCGATCACCCTAATTTTTTTGTGCCCATTCGTGACTGCATGCTGAAATTTTAAAACACCTTGAAAAATCTTATTTTATGGCTCCACTGCTGTTGTCACAGGCATTATGTTGTCAGGTCATCCAATTCACGTGTATGCGATATCTCAAGAACGGCTTGAAACTTGAGAATTCCTTCAAACTTGGTACAGATGTTGACTTGGACTCAACGATGAAGTTATTAGATTTTCACAGTTAAGGGTCAAAGGTCATGGGGACCTCAATAGATAGATAGATTTTTGGCCATAAGAATTTATATACTTATTATGACAAAATTACACACAAATATCTAATAGGATAAAATGATAGCTTGATGACATTTTATATCCAAAAGGTCAATTTTACTGTGACATCATAATGTTCAGATCTCTATCAGTCCTCTGTACTCCTCTGTAAAAACAGTCTCTAAGTGAAGACAGCATGTTTCTTACATGTTTCTCATGTTCCCAGTAATTCTATATTTCGACTGCTCTGTTTTATACGACCATTGACAGCTGACTTCTGGCTCTTCTTAACCAGCCACAAGGGGGTGCAAGTGATCAACAACTGCTTCAATCTGAAATCTTGTTTCACCTCAGGATAATACAGGTGGGGGTCATGTTAATGTCTGCAAATCTCTGCTGGTTGCATCTGGCAGTTCTGGTGACATTGCAGTAGGTACTTCACCATCTGTTGCCTGGTGGGGATCTGCACTCTACTGAGTTCACTCCTCCAGCTGTATTTTATTTATATGCTAAGTGTATTTTGTACTTGTTAGTGCTTATCCTTGAACTTTTCTGTACTTCTTTTATTGCTAATATCTTATTTCATTCCTGTCAAATGATTCTTTGTGAAAATGTGTGAATCTTAATATAACACACCAGAAACCGTTTCGGGAACTAATACAAAAAATAAATGTCCTTATGAAAGAATCAATCATGGTTATATCTATTAGTCATACCTTTTTCACCTGTCGTGCCATGCCGTTAATGACTTGGTCACATATCAAACAGTTCCCAGGGAAAATGTTAAAGTAAGGTACATACTGCAGCTATCAGAGAGAATCCTTAAGTACAAAGAGAAGTTCGGAGTAAGAATGATTAAGAATGAAAGCGCACGCCCTAATTGACACATTCAGAACCACACATCGACCATTCTGTAGATAAGTCTGAAGTCCTATTGATAATGTTTGCATTAATAATAGATACAGAACCATTGGAGGAAGAGATTGTGAAGGAAAGGATGAGGCCTAGTCGGTAATGACTGCGGTTTTCCGTTATACCACGGTCCCTTAGAGATTACAGTTAGGAAGGTAAATGGGCATATACTAATCCATGTATTGGAATTAAATGCACACAACTCTTTTCTTTCCATCTCGTGCACCATCCCTCTCATTACTTCTCTTCCTCTCTCTCTGTCTTGCTCTTTTGCTTTCCTCTCACCCCGTTTGGCGCTCTCATGTGTAGCCAGCAAGCTGAGCACGTCTCCACTGAAGCTGGGGCCTGATTAAAGCCGCACACTGCAGCAAACTGTACTATGTATGAGGAAAAGGTCACCAATTGACACATGCTTGGCTTGCACAACCAGAGCTTTACACTATCAAAAAAGACATCTCTCTTTGATTGCTGGTATTGTGACCAGGGTGATAGAAACAGACCATGCATTACCTGGAGCACTGACTTTTAGAGGCAGGTGAGGAGAATCGGTTGTATGTGTGTATGCCTTTATACTTCAGCCATTGCGATGGCCATTTTGAGTTTGATTTCTGGAGAGTGAGAACATTTTGTGGAAACTGAGGACAATTTGGACAGTCCTTTCTTGTGCAACATGCGTCTGAGAGTTTAGTCTTGGCTTTACATCTAAGAACAGAACAGATTTAGGCTTAAATCTTCGATATATCAGTCAATAATAACGTAGGCGTTAGACACAGTTACAAGTTACCTTCTCTCGAAAGTAACTGAATTAGCCTTCTTTCTGTGTTGGTTCATGGAGCTCACTGAATCCCCTAGTGGCTGTAGCCAAAAATGCATGGTTTAAATATAATCTATATTCCTTATAATAACATAAGGCCAATAATTTATTGTAATGCTTTGCTCTATAATAATAAATATACAAAGATAATCGGCCTGTCGTGATGCACAGGTCAAAGCGGGACCTGCAGGTTGTGAGTTGATTTATTAGAAAATACCATGGGTTCATGCAGGTGGGTCAAGTGAGAAAGCAGTGGTCTGAGTAAGTTATTAATAACACACAGAAACATTGCGTGCAATAGTCTACCTTCCACCTTCTCTTCTCCCTCTCTGTCTCCCACTTTCTCTCAGACACACACACACGCTGGCTGGAGCGGTGCACACAGTAACCAGCTCATCCAGTGCTGCATGCTTCAGCTCAGCTGATTGGTGCTCAAAGCGCATCTAAACTGGTTAAATCTTGGAACTGTAGACTCCATTCTTTTTCTGGGTGATGCAGCCAAACACGAGGCTAAAAAAGACAGCATAGACATACACATGTGGGCTGCTATTTTGTTAAAATTCACTGTGTATGTGAGAGAGAGAGAGAG